>JAUELD010110637.1:1886-17201 GCA_031471615.1 Aglantha digitale | reverse complement strand
TTATATAATTCTTTTTCCTTTAAAAACATTTAATGATGGTAATTTTTTCCTGTCGTCTTTTACCATTTTTTATTGATAGCCACCGTTGTTTGTTCTAAACTATTTGAAATTTGAGTTTCATTTCTTTTCATTTGGTAAAGAAAAATTATCCATAGACATATAAATAAATATGATATAAATAAATTGGCTGTATTTAATTGTCTATATATATATTTATTTATACATTTATTTATATTGAAATACTTTTTTTTGTAATGTCACGTTAACTGCTCTTATTTCACAATAAGAAGGTTGAGAATTATTTACACACCTTGTTAAAATCCTTTTTCACAAATCTTGCGTTTACTATACGCAAAGAGACATTGAGAACAATAAGACGCCACCAATTTCAAAAAAAAAAATTCATTCATAACAGCATTTTTATAAGTACTGAAATCAAATCGATAAATTCTTTAAGTATTGCAACCCATATTTATCGTAAAAATTTGTTTTTTTTGGCATATTTATTCTTATTTCTTATTATTGTAATTTGTTTTTTTCTTATAAATATATTAACAAAATATAACCATTTCAACTAATATTATTATTTCCAATTTTCATACATTTTTGCAACATTACAGTGATTTTCAAAAAGACGCCAGGTAAGATTTCTTTTCAAGTCTGAGTTCTACTTAGAAATTAGATAAATACATACATGCATACACCCTTGTTATAACATACAAGCAAATATACTGAAGCCAAAAGTGCTAGGATGGGGATGCATCTTAATGAAGACTATTCATCCGATATAAAAAAAATGTTTAAAATTAAAATATTTCTTTACGTTTTATAACACAAAATACTTAACACGATGATTTCTATTTCTATTTTAAAACTGCAATACCAATAAAACAAAATGTTTTTAAAGTCGGTTCATCTGACATGAGAACGAGGTTTTTTACGTTGAATCACAAAATTGCAGTTGTATGAATTAGGTAACAAAAAAAATTGTTTCGTTAACTGCAATACTAATGAAACATTATAATTTTAAAGTCGAGGTCAAAACTGAAGTCTTGTTTTTAATGTTATCTAATTTCAAGGTAGGCTAATCTGATTCTAAAATAAACAATTTTAGATAAGAAGTAAGAAGGTTGAAGGCTGTTTTTGCAATGGTCTTTTCAAGTTAGTTCCTATGTAAACACTCGTGATCAAGCATTGGTTTGAATTGGACAAGCATATGTTTTCTCCTGATTTAAACATATTCAACATGACTTTACAAGTAATATATGCTCATTCTATGGTGTCATGCCAATGTAAAAAATATATTTCTAAGATAATGAGAAATGTCAGTTTCATTGTTTTCATTGTGAAAGTCCATTTTTTAAAAAACATATAAATAAATGTATTAGCTACTAAAGTAAAAGAGAATTAAGTTAATGTTGCCAACAGTATGTGTGACACTAACGAAGCCGATTTCTTTTTTTATAGCAGATGAAAGATGAAGTTGAATGTTTACCAACAACAACACCTATGGCAAACAACATACTGAAGTTCATACTGCACTATTAGAAGATGACGTAATAACCGCCATAAGGAATAAAATAATGAAAAAGAAATTACGGACCCAGTTATTAAATTACCGAAAGAGATAACAGTTAAGACTTCCAACGAAAACCAATTGAATGTTTTGTATGTAGCAGTATTATGGTCTTCTATTTATCTTTATGACCAAATTAAACATTCCAACCAAGAACCACATCAAGCATGGAGTGACAATAACTCACAGCTCTACTCTGTAAAATATCCTCCAAGAACACAGGGACTTGTAGAAGTCCACCATTAATTGACTCTTTATGGGGTTCTTTTTTTTACAGCCACTCTTTTATAGCATCTGTAAATTACTGAAAACGAAACACTTTTGAAGTTAACATTACTAGATCTTTATTGCATACTATTGCATATTTTAGTCTCGATGTCACATAATTCTTTTCACCGCTGTAATAAATACCAAACAGCTACAGTCACTCTTTAAGAGCGGACTGTGCAGTTAGTTACTACAACGATAGAAACAACATTGAGTAACCTTTTACATTTTTTTGTTTTTAGATTTTGACCAAGGTTTACCTGAAATTACACCCAGTGCGCATATCCAGATGCATAGCTGCACTATCCATTATCTGATTTTGAAAAAGTGATGTTGCCGGGTAAACCTTTATGGTATAATTAAGGCTGTTTATAAATAAGGCTGTTTTTGCAATGGTCTTTTCAAGTTAGTTCCTATGTAAACACTCGTGATCAAGCATTGGTTTGAATTGGACAAGCATATGTTTTCTCCTGATTTAAACATATTCAACATGACTTTACAAGTAATATATGCTCATTCTATGGTGTCATGCCAATGTAAAAAATATATTTCTAAGATAATGAGAAATGTCAGTTTCATTGTTTTCATTGTGAAAGTCCATTTTTTAAAAAACATATAAATAAATGTATTAGCTACTAAAGTAAAAGAGAATTAAGTTAATGTTGCCAACAGTATGTGTGACACTAACGAAGCCGATTTCTTTTTTTATAGCAGATGAAAGATGAAGTTGAATGTTTACCAACAACAACACCTATGGCAAACAACATACTGAAGTTCATACTGCACTATTAGAAGATGACGTAATAACCGCCATAAGGAATAAAATAATGAAAAAGAAATTACGGACCCAGTTATTAAATTACCGAAAGAGATAACAGTTAAGACTTCCAACGAAAACCAATTGAATGTTTTGTATGTAGCAGTATTATGGTCTTCTATTTATCTTTATGACCAAATTAAACATTCCAACCAAGAACCACATCAAGCATGGAGTGACAATAACTCACAGCTCTACTCTGTAAAATATCCTCCAAGAACACAGGGACTTGTAGAAGTCCACCATTAATTGACTCTTTATGGGGTTCTTTTTTTTACAGCCACTCTTTTATAGCATCTGTAAATTACTGAAAACGAAACACTTTTGAAGTTAACATTACTAGATCTTTATTGCATACTATTGCATATTTTAGTCTCGATGTCACATAATTCTTTTCACCGCTGTAATAAATACCAAACAGCTACAGTCACTCTTTAAGAGCGGACTGTGCAGTTAGTTACTACAACGATAGAAACAACATTGAGTAACCTTTTACATTTTTTTGTTTTTAGATTTTGACCAAGGTTTACCTGAAATTACACCCAGTGCGCATATCCAGATGCATAGCTGCACTATCCATTATCTGATTTTGAAAAAGTGATGTTGCCGGGTAAACCTTTATGGTATAATTTTTTTGCCAATAATTTTAGTTTGTCTTTATCAATCCTATACGTTTAAAATTTCGATTCGCAAGATAGTCGACATGACAGCTCATTCGAAAGACTTGATCCCGCTTTAAACGTAAATTATAAATTTTCAGGATATCTGTTTATTCGTGTATTATCTCCATATATCACAAAAAATGGGATGCAGTTCCAGGAAGAAGGGTTCAAGAAGAGCAAGGTTTGTTTGTTTTTAAATATCTTGGCATATTTTTATACTCGTGTTTTTTAACGTAACAACATGAGGCGGTTTTTTTTTAACATTTATCATTAGAGCATCCTAAATCTATTTCACTAATTCCCATTTGTCCTAAACTTGTTTTCTCAAATTCATTTGGAAGAAACTCTTTAACATCTATGTCAGTAAAAGAAATATATTCTTCGAAAGGAGAAACAGTTTGCGCTTTAATGAATTCGAACCATTTCAACTTCGAATCCACAGCATTTTCTTTAAAGAAGATGCGGAATCAAAATCAGATTAATTTTGTTGACAGCTTATTGTCGACTTTTCATTGTGTTGCTTATACTTGTATGGTTATTCATGACAAAAAACAACCAATGAAACATCAATAATAAATGTGTTTAAAAGAGTCAATCCTGTTTATGTGACACCGTACCTCATTATCTATGGTCCACTGATTTGTACCGTAGACACGTAATGAGATTCGGGTATATGCCCTAAGAAGAATTGGAAATCCTGTAAGAGGAGTAAGAGGAGTAATTAATGTGTTGGATTTCGGGCAACTGCAGAAATTATGTGTATTAATACAGTAGCACTTATTCATAATCACCAAGTAAAAAAGGCTGATGTTCTTCCAAATTATTTCTCACTCTTTCTAAAGCCATTCCTCTCAAATTTAAATGGTAGTCTTCTGTTGTGTACACCATACACTTTTTCTGAAAATCTCTGAAACTCATATCGTGAACACAAGAAATTGAAGATTTTACTTGAAGAATATCCTTTACTTCATCGTATATGCTGTCATCAATCGGATTGTTTGTCTTTTTGCTTTGAACTTTCCATTTCTTGAACTTCTTCTTCGCCATTGATATAGAACTACGAACACAACTAACCAAACAAAAAAAAAGGAATATATGAGTAGCACAAAATAGCATTTTAATTTTCATGTGTATGCTTTAAAACGTTTCTTTCAATCGAAGATATGTTTTTAAATTCACATGGTTAGCTACATAAAATATACTGTAAATTATAGTTGTTTTATTATTCTATTATATTGCAAGGATTGGACGGCACTTATGCGGAAGCTAGAAATGAACATATATTTTCAACAGCACAAAATATTATAGATGTTTTTGTCGAAGAAAGAGATACAGGGTCTTATAACACGAATTGTTTTTTTTAAATATTTATCTGTGTTTTGTAGTTTCATAATATAGTTGAATTAATTATCACAAAAAACATACGAAATAAAAAAAAACCACGGAAAAACGGATGCACATTAAATTTTTATTTTATTTTTTTATTATTTTTTGAAAAATAAATGCTATTAAACCCCCTGAATATGAAAAATATTAAAAGAAACACTAATCATGTTGAATTATTTACCTAAGATCGTTCTTTATTCTTTCTTTTGTTTAAAAAATGTTTTTAAGAGGTGCTCTAAAAGAATGTCTGCTTTAATATTCTGGCTGCACGGCTGTTATTATTAGTTCGTAGTATAACTCATCCAAAAAATTTAACACATTGAATGTTCGTGCCAATTTTGTTAATGACTCCCCTTCAAACTTTCCCTTCCAGCTCATTACCAAAACATCCCAACACAAGAAGATCTTGTAATCTCAACGGAAATAGGCATTTCAAATAATTTCAGATTTTACACGATGTTACACGAATGTCACGAAAATATTGCAGCAAACATCAGCAGTGCGTCCAGAATATTAGAGCAGACATTTTTTAAGAGCACTTCTTAAAAACGTTAAAATCTTTCTTTAAACAATCGAAAGAACAATGAACGTTCTTTTGTAAATAGTTCCACATGATATGATATTTCTTTTAACATTTTTCATACTCAGGGGGTTCAATAAAATATTTTAAAGAAAAAAGAATAATAAGAAATCAACATTTAAATATTTATTATAGATTTACATTTGTTTTTCGTTGCATTTTCTTTATCTCACTTTATGTTCTTGATAACAATTTTTATAATTAAGTATTGTTTTATGAAACACACAAAACTCTCAAAACTGATATTTGTGTTTTTTAAAAATATGTATTCTTTTTTGGCCTCCACAAAAGCGCCACCTAACGCCACCTAGCGCCACCTAACGGTGCGTATGTAATAAAGATTCAGTGATATTAGTTCCAAATTTTTATTCATTTTTCAGTTAATTGCGGTTACACTGAAAGAGTGGTTGTAGCGATTGGACATTTATTAGAGCGGTAAAAAAAAATGGTGTGACATCGAGACTAGTACGCAAATATGGGTTTTTCAAGTATATAATGAAGATGATATTATTTTCAAAATTTTTTGATTTTTCCAATTAATTGCGGGCCTTCCAAAATAGTGAATGTAGCAATAAGACATTTATAAGAGCGGTGAAAAACTGGTGCAATCGAGACTAGTACGCAAAAATAGTTTTTTCAAGTACATAATAAAGAGCCAGGTTCCTTACAGAATCACGAGGAGGAAGCGTTTCTCGTTTGCTGAAATTTATCTTCATCTCTTTCCTTTTTGGGTCTGTTTATTTCTCTTCGCTTTAAAGTTTGTTAAAATAATATTAAGATATACAACGTCTTTTGAGCGCTCATAACAAAGAGAGTAGAAATTAGCCTGAACAAATTCATTGATCTGAATTATAACCTAAATAAAAGAAATGACGTAAATCGATGAATCGAATTCTTTTTATTTAATTTAAAAATTTTCTCATGGAAATTGATTTTTTGATTAAACTATTCAATTATATTTATTTAAAAGCAATCGTGATAAATTACCCCCTGAATATATAATGAAAATAAAGTTAGGACAGAAGTTCTCTAAAAGAAGGTCTGCTCTAATATTCTGGCCGCGCATCAGCAACAATAAAGTTGTAAAACTAGTACTACGAAAGAATTTGCATAGAAATTATACAAATGAAACTTAAAGAAAAACTTAGCCACGCTGATGCTGAGTTCCTTAACAAGCTAATAGAGAAATGTGCAGAAGAAAGTAGTTTTGCTGTAGAGAAATATTATATATCAGTTGGCGAAATAATACGATGTATCATGCGTGACCTTGAAAGTGAGGTTTAGGTGTTGTAGGTCAACTAACGTGTTGTATAAGCTTACCATTGTTTGAATGCAAAGCGTCAGTGGTACTCGGAACATTAATCTATTCGCATTTTCTTCGTAAACTTCCAGAAACTGACATAAGAACTGTCTGTGAAAATAATTGCACTGAAAACGCACATGAAATAAAATCTATGATTTTTCCACAAAAAGTTTTAATTTTGAATACTGCTCGAAATGGTACTGAATGTATCGTAACTAAATCTCAAGTATCAGTGATAATCATAAAATCACAAGTGAGAAATGAACCATCTTTGAATTTTAAGCTGAAAATAGTTCAAAACCCAACGTAGTTCATTAGTGGCTAATATTTATAGATATGGAAACAACGTAGAAGAAGGACATTATAATTGCGTTTTGTTTGAAATAGAAGGAACATGTCAAATATTTGACGATGAACTTATTTCTAAATCTGTATCTCAATCACTTCTAAATGATAGTAGGCGTCAGCAAAGTAGTTACGTCTCAATTGACATACACGATAAAAACCAATAGCATGGAGACATTTTCACAAAATATTTTACTCCCTTGGAGTGAAGAGATAAATCTTTTAAAGACAATTAGAAGCATCGTCAAAGGAGAGACTGAAATCGATTAAAACAGCAAACAGCAACAAGAACAACAAAGGAAAAGCGCAGAATAAAAAATAATTTTTAGTAACAAACACCTGTGACTAACAACAAAATAGCAGCTAGCACACACCTGATAAATTTAAAGTAAAATAATAGATGAAAACAAAAAAATATGTCTGGTAACTAATATACAATGTTTTCATCAAATGATGACTTCCAAATAAAAATTTACGTAACTAAAACCTGACATTTGTCACCGTGCACTTCACTTTATGTCATATTTTATTCTAGATATTCCAGAGAGCAGTGTGTAGAGAAATTGGATGAATGTGTTCTTTTAATGAAAACAGATGATGGTTTAAAGCAGCAACATCAACTCTCTATAGCTCCCTCATGTAAACGTGAAATCAGAGCCCCACACCAAGGAATTTTTAACTAGAAGGAACTACTTTTTTTTCTACTATTTTTTCTTTTGTAATTATATTGCTCGTCATTTCTACTCCTCTTATTCTCTGATGTATTTAGTGATTAAAAAAGAAATTACATTTGGTATCACTTTACTTTACATTTAGTAGATATATACCTTTATAAGATAAAATGTTAAACTGAAGCATACTTTCTTTAGCATACTTTTCGGTAGGGTAGATTCCCTTCGGCTTTTTACGTAAAGCCAACAAATTATTTGCTTTAGTTGAGATACTAAGAACACTATGTTGGGAAAAGATAACAAACACATGACGAGTTTGTTTAGAAACTACCTTTTACTATAAAGGAACTAAAGTGATTTACGCAATATCTAATAAACACTATACACTTTTAGACATTTGCACTACTTGTGTATAGTATATAGTTAAACCTATTTATAACATACTAAAACTACTTGATTTGGTAACTCATAGATTTTCCCATTTCAAGTTATCGGTAATTCTTTAAACCATTTTATTCGTAGGTATTATATTTGCTGATATATATAGTCGACAAGCTCTTTTAAAGTTATTAAATGGGTAAATAGAATCATTAGGTTTAACAAAAGCAAATATCATTCCTTCTTACTATAAATTTCTTGCTTGCATATTTTATTATACATTAACAAGTGTTTCTTCAAAGAAATATCCACATACGCAATCTACAGAGTATTGCCTTTTGGGAGAAGAAACACTAGCATTATGGACTAAGCAAGACATTTTAACATTTATTGCCACGTGAATTTATTCAAGGAAAAGGAATATTTTCATCAGATTTCTTTGTCTACAAACAAGACATGAATACGTTTTATCAATACAGTAGATTCTCGATATAACGAGCAGGGCAAATGAAAAATAGTTCGTTATATCGAAAAGTTTTGAAAAATTCAATTTTTTTGTCTCAAATATTAAACTCGTTTAAAGAAAACGCAAAAAGGGGGCAAGGAATGCTGTCTCATTTTCAGCAAGGAGCTTTCATACACTTTTTTCATCTCGGACACTTTATTGCGCATTTTCTCTCCATGATTTGAAAGAGACAACCTGTTTGTTGAATTTAAAAAGCTCGACGAAATATATTTTAGGTGGCGAAGTTTCCTGATCTTTACTTTCTTCCGCATACTCATTATCATCTATTTCATCTATTTTCGCGTTCGTGAAAGCATGTGTTTTCTGATATAACAACATCTACATCAAGACAACCAACTCAATAGTGTCTGTAAATCAAGTCTGTCTTGAAAGTCATCGGGTAGCGCAGCAAGCAAAGAGGAGATTGTCACCAGACTGGCTTCGTGCTTGGTCTCCAGAACTGATGCCAGCTTTCTTAAAGCAGTTTGCCAAACTTTCTCTCGTAACACTTTCCAGCAAATTCATAACTTTTTTCTTACGACAATGTTAACTTTTTACACCTGTGAAACATCGTGGTTTCAATATATCAATTACAAATATTGTGAGTTTTTCTCTTGCATTACCTGCAGCCAAACTGGTCAGCTTCGCCTTGCTATGTCTTTCACCACTGCAACGTTCACCTTTGAACGTCTGGAAAGACTTGTCTAGAAGTTCTTGGTAAAAAAGACCAAATTCATCCGCATTATAAATTAATTTCAACTGGCACTTTGATAAAATTGTTGGTAAATAAGTCTCATTCCAACTTACTGTCTCTTCTGGCGCTAGAGCGTTCTGTCCTCCTGAAACAGTTTTGAAACTGACTTTTCTGCTGTGGATGTGTGTCTTTTTTTTTATATATCTAACTACCCATCAGAGGCGTGAAAATCTGTTAACTTAAGGCTTTTAGCAGGGTGTTCTCTTTGATAACGTTTCCATTCACAGGAATGTTGTTTGAGTGAGCGTTATCTCGAACCAGATAAAAACAGATTAATCTAGATCTTTATTGTTGCTTTACCACAGTTTTTTCCAATCTAAATTTACCTGACCAGATTCTTACAATTCATCTTACAATTCAATTCAAAGAGATGTTTGTTATATAGGTGGTTGGTTAGAGTTATTCACCCATTCAACAAATCTCGACAAAAATTTTTTATGTACTTGTAACATCAACTAAAGGGTTGGGTTAGGGTTAGGGTTGGTTAGGATTAGGGTTGGGACACGGTTGGTTAGGATTAGGCATCAACACTTTGGTAAAGAAATCATTAAACGAATTTTCAAAGTATAAACAGGTAACAAAAAATGTGACATAGCTGTAACTTGATGATGTAGATGATGTACGTGTATTACATCATCAAGTTTTAGTGCTATTTTAAATGATAACCAAATAACTACCAAATTAATATTCTAACTGATATCATGCATGCATGCAATATCTTTGTAGAATATATCAGCAATGACTAACAGTTTAAGTAATTATGAAAATTTTAAGTAAAAAGGTAAAATTTATAAAAAGTTTTTAATTATAACCCAGTTCACTACCGAGTCTTAAATCCTTAAATATACAGGTATTTCGACGATAATATACCAAACAAAATATATCTATTCATAGAACTTAACAAATATAAAATCTAAACTTACCTAGGCTAAGCATCAAAACGCAATAGAAACGTCAACAGCGCTAGTCTTGCTCGTGACTTCTGTCTGTTGAATCTGGCTACAGCTCGTCCAGAGTTTCGTCAACCGAAAAATATTTTGACTCAATCTATGTTGTTATATGGTAAATTACACAAGATCTCTTCATCAAATTTCCGTATAATGTCAAGCAAAAACACAATAACGGGATTCCAAAATGGCGGCAATAAAGTTAATGTTCATTTTATTAAATCAGTGGTACTTATGAGGTGACATCCAGTGAGGGTAAGGGTTGTGGCAAGGACAGACAGTTTTAACAGAAAGTCTAAGTGTTTGAATACTCCATTTTTATAAACTAAAATGGGGAACTTGTGTAATTAACACGCTCTACAAAAACATAACTCAGCATAACTGTGTTGCTTATCGTGGTGCTCAAAATCTCACATTTCAGCAAGCGACATTTTATAAAAACGGGTTATCGGAAAACAATTTGACATGTTGGGTTATATGATATATATACACATATTTAAATGAAAATACATTTAATTAAAAACAATATATATATCTATATATAATTCACGACTCTCAATTGACACTTACCAGAATATTTTAAAAGTGTTAGGTTATATCGCCCACTATAGATTTAACATCGTAACAGAAATTGAAGTGTAAATACGGCCTTTATACGCAAATATATTGGCAAGCGACATTTTAAAATTTAAGATGAACAAAACGGCCACAATTACCAAGAATAAATATCATAAAACTGTTTAAGTCCAATTGTTACATTAAGTTAAGAGAATTTGAAAGTTAATCAAAAAGAATCAATTTTCGATTTTACTGTTATTTTGCCATTAAATTTAATAAAACTTACGATTATGTCAATAATGTCATTTTGGAGTTTTCTGGTCTTTCTCAATGACATCTTCACAACAACAAAATATCCAGAAAACAACCCATAATGCATAGCCACCTTTAAAGTGAGAGGGGATATGCTAAAAAGGTTTAGTCGTGAAAGTATAAAAGCAGATGCATGAAAGTGGAATGTTAAAAAATAGTTTGAAACAGATTGACACCGCCCAACAACAATGCATCAAATTTTACACTAGCGAATAAATAAAATGAAATCTATAAACCTAGCAACAAAAATAAATAAAAATAATTTGTAAGGATAGAAACTTAAAAATCTTTAGGACTTTCATCTACTGATGACGTAAACCGTACGTAACAAATATTTCATATGTTTAACATGTCCAATTCACTCCTCCCCGATGTCCTTTTTCAAACTTGCCATTTAAACTTCGATTTACATTGAGAGTATATATCACGCTTCAAGAATTCAATCTTAAAAAATTCAAAATCAGCAAAGCACCTCTCGCTTAACAGAAAGGTAACTACGTATCATTATCGAACAGAGAAAAAATATTTTGCATCTATTTTCCGTTTAACGAAGAAACATTCAAATACTTCAGTTCTACTTTTTCATGAATTATTTATACTGTTTTAAAATGAGGCTAAGCTTGTGGTGATGATACCCATATGGGTGATAAAGTTATTTATTCATATTTAATTACAATTTCATACTCAAAATGTAATTCTTCAAGCTTCGCCTCGTTGAAAAACAGTTTTTCTCTCCTTCTCACATATATAAGAAAAGGTCTAAGTTATCCGCAGCAGATACTTAATATATAAAATGGTGATAAGTCTTCTTAAAAAGGGTGAAATACTGACGTCATAGTAGACTTGTTTCTACTACGTAAATATAACTTATATAATCTATACATACATACATACATACACATATAAATAAGGTATCGACGTTTAAACCACGTGGTATCAGCACAACCAGTAATACGTGTTGCAAACCAAACATTACAACCGCTGTACAAACATAGAGCAGAACAACTCACCACATTACCACTGTTGTTGATGTAAATTTTATACTATGTAAACGTTTAAAAATATTGCACAATAAGGGGATAATATACCTCTCGAATAAATTGAAATTATCTTGGTAGCCTCTTGTTTTGGTCAATTTATTGCACGTAGCCAAATTATCCAATGCTATGATAATTAAATATGCTTTCGTGATTTCATAGGTTTTTCCGGAAAATACCGAATCGCAGCCAGCAAAGCATTACGTAAAATCAGTATCATGAACTGCTGCTGTTTGAACTTTTTTTATGTTTATTATAAACGAATAATTTTATCGAACTTTTAGCTGAATTGACGATTAAGAAACAAATATCATCCCTTCCTCCCTCCCTGCCCCATATTTATACAAATGAAATTTAAAATCTTGTACTTAATCCACGAGATATGCTTTACACCTCGCAATATGCTAGATCATTCTTCAACCTCTCCAAACATTTGAACGAGATTCGTGGTCACACTAGGCTACAACATACGCTACCTACGTCACCGGTGACTTGCATTGGACGGCGAGTTGTATATGTTGAAACGACTCGCTTTTTCTCGCTCGTATCATCATCCCTTTTATCAACGACGAGATCGACGGCGTTGTTCGCCATATAGACTGTCGATCTACTATCGCACTTCTCTAATTTCTTAGTATTGAGCGATTGCAGGATTTCTTCATGAGAGACACATTCTAAAGCAGCATAACTACCGATCATCTGATCCATCTGCCGATCGTTTTCGCTTGGTTCCGATAAAATATCGGAGAATCGACTAAGTAACTCTGGGTTACTGCGATTCGAATGTTTTTCGTCGATTGACTTACCAAACTCGTACGTAGGCTCTTCTTCGATAGGCGACGAAAGCGATAAGTTCGATGAGGTCTTACTTGTGCTACTTCGAGAACTCAGGTTGCGTGTTTTTAAATATTTTACAAATAAATCTTTAGTTTTAAAAAAGTCACTAGAGAATAGCATATTGTTTTTCTTTTTACATATGGATGAGAGAAGGTTAGTATCACTTGAACATTTCGTTTGCACGTGGTTTTTGCTTGTCTCACTATTCGTGCCAGCTGACATGACAATATTACCACTGCTGTTCGAAGTTTTCAAAGTCCCTTTAGCTAATGCTAATTGCAGTTGTCTCGAATATGACGTTAGGTTGGTATCACTTAAATGTTTACCGTAGGACGAGTTAAAATTCCCCAACTTTAAATTCAACGTCGGGACGAGCAGATTCATCAAGTCGTGCTTCTCGTCGTAATCAAAGAAAGAAGAGATCTGTTTCGACAAGTTATCTTCGCTTTTGTTTAGAGCATCTAGGTTCGCTAGCAAGTCAGAATCGTAAATGCTATTTTGGTTACCATGATTCTTTGAAGATCCTTGATTGGATGGGGTCGAACTTCCGCTGTTCTGTTGAGAAGTTGCTAACGATGCAAACAACTGACCGGAAATCCGTCTTCTTTCCGCCAACATATGCATCTCGTCATCATCCGAACTACTACAACTCGAACGGCGGCTGTGAATAGGAGACAAACGACATGTGTGATATTTACGACGACGTTGCGAAGATCTTCGTTGCAGTATAGGCGATGTACGAGGACTATCTTCAAGTTCCGATTCATTCTCTTCGGTTATACCATTTAATAGATTAGGAGTACTTTTCGTTTTTTTGTTACCGAACAAAGTCGGTGGGTACGACAAGCGACCTCTAGCAGTTTGAGATTTCGCTTCGGTTGTCTCAAGTTCATAGGAAATTTCAGACAAACATTCATCCGATTGCGATGTTTCTTTCGTCAAATCGTTGGTTAGCGGATAATCTGGGTAAACTTCAAATGTAGATGACGCCTTGGAAACATCAAGACTTTCGCTTGGGATCGCGCTTGCAATATCAATATTGCCTCTGAAAATAAAATAGTGTTAGTTAAGTAATGTTGGGTTATGTTAGAAAAGAGAGCTTTACTTCTATATTTTTCAATTCTGAATCCGAAACACTAGTGAAAAATCTAAAATTACGAAAACTCAACGGTATTTAAAACGGAAACAAAATTCACAGCAATGGCAACAACATGTAGTATGAACGGATATAACATAAAAAAACAACAATTAACATTCCTATTACTACTTAATTAGCCAATCAGCACAGGAAATACGTGGTAGCTATAGCAACATGATGGTTACTAATAAAACTCTTGATATAGTGAAGAAATCTTTTGAAACAATAAGTATGTAAATGCAACTTGATTTTGTTGTTGTATTTGAGCCTTTCTGATTCATGTAAAGACCAGCACAAATATAAGATCCAGGTATACCAGGTAACAAAGTAAACAAACCTTTTTGCTATATATTGATAGGGATAGGAATGTCTTTCTTCTAACTTCACATGGAGAGCAATGGAACCAAGTCTTCGTTTTAGAATCCGTTCTGCTATCAAGAAATAGGTAGCTGTCACGTGATCGTATTTATCTTCTTGCAAAGCTCTATGAAGAAGAACAACAACAACAAGTTAATTTAGTTTTGAAAAATCATCTGCAACGGTTCGTTATCAAAATAGATAATAAGGTGTATATGTGTAAAGATATAGTAAAAAAATCATCTGCAACAATTTTTCATTTTAAAACAGGTAGCAACAATTCATAATTCATGGTATCTACATAAAAAATAACTACAAAACGTATATTAAGTATACTGGTCAAAGTATACTGGTATTCTAACCAGCAAATAAACTACATCTTTAGGAATTGTAAAACAAATTTGATTCAATATATTTATTTATATTTTATATAATTATATTTATTCTCGTACTTATTTTTTCTTATTATCATTATTATATATACAGTTTATTTGTGATAACAATGACACAACAATGTATATTGTTATCTATGAATAAAATGATATCTATCTGATAGAATTATTGTTTTACCTAGCGATACTGGAACATTTTTAAGTTGTTCGCCTTAAAGAAGATATAAACAAAAACTCATTACTTTTCCACTTCTTCTTTGGATGCGATTTTTCCAAGTTCCATCTTTTGTAGCACAGCCAAGTGTATTTCTTTGGAGATGTGTATTTCTGAGATCAGTGGTTTCGTTGGTAATGCCACTACTTTCTCCAAGGGGTCGTTGTTCCCCATGTTAACCCATGGATCAGTGACAATGCTGTCTAAAGAAGCCCTTTTATATGGTAAACGCACCAACATTCTAGATATTAAGCTAAAATAAATTCAAAAATACCTTGC
>JAUELD010110527.1:0-17251 GCA_031471615.1 Aglantha digitale | reverse complement strand
CTAGTTTCTATGACAAAAAAACACTTTACTAGTGAGCCTCTAGTGGAATGAAATACGTTTTTTATATATTCTAACTATATTTCTTAGGAAAATATTCCAATAAAAGCGTTTTTAATATTTTCAGGTGGTAAAAAAACATAGAAATTTTTTGGGAGGTGTAAGGACCAAACTAATGTATTTTTATGCTATTAGGTGTGTTCATGCTAGTTTTATTGTATCTAAGTACTAAAATGTGAACATTTTTGCTTTATTATCATTTTTTTGATTTTTATCATCTTTATTTCATTTTTTAACCTCCCTGGTTTTCAGATTTTCAAAGAGCAATATCTACCGATGACGTCATTTTTAACATGTACTTCACATACGAAAAATAATCATTACTTTATTATCTATTTAATGGTGTAGTTTTTTTTTCGATTTTTTTTTGATGACGTCATCAATTTTTTGACCCCCCTGATTTTTTTTAAAACAGGTATCAAGGCGATAAGGATAAAATAACCCATCCTTAATCAAAATCCGTTGAGAAAACAAACATTAGGCAATTTGTTAGATGCTGAGACTATATGCCCTGTCTACAATGGTTAAGTGAAAACAAAAGATTCTGTAATTGAATCAAATACTACTGAAGTTGCTTAGGAGAGCTCGTCAAAATTGTTAAGCGTAATGAAAACATCATCACCTATTGCTGCAACATACCTTGTACCTTCCCCAATATTCCTGCAATAAAAAATAAGACTTTTAATATTAAAGTCGTAAATAATTCTAGTTATGTACATAGTTGTCTTCTTTCTACTCATATATTGTCGCTACTATTACACTATGGTTACCTTATTACTGTAATAGTAGGAGGGGGAAACACAACAAGGTTTGTAACGTATATTGAGATGTTCAAACTAAATGGAATTACAAAGATCTAGTTTAAAATTTGACATAATATTACACAAAATTGAACTTGACAGAACTGAAACATGACAGCAATGACCAAAACTTAATACTACAGCATTAGAAGCTAAATACAAATTTAAATATAAACTAAATGCAAAAGCCTATTGAAGGAATGCAAACAAAGAAAGTGCATGGACAAAAAAGGCGGGAAAATGAAATAAATACACACAAATAAATGAATGTTTGAATTTAAATTTAATATTCAAATTTTTGTGTTGTTTTTTAATATATGCAGTGTTCAATTAATGTCACTTAACACTCCCAAACACAAGATTCAAAAATTTGTTTTTGATTTTTCATCGAGTGTTCTCTTAATATCTGCATAATTTGCAACTTCTGTTCTTGAATTAGTTGATTTCGTCAAAGTGATGAATGACTACTAGCTGACGTACAGCACGACTTGTTTCTCTATCAACGTTTTCATTATGGTTACGGTATTGAACTATAGCTGATCGTACTTTGTTATCAACACTTATCTTTACTTCTTTGATAATACCATACTGATAGGTACTGCAAAGAACACTTTCATTCTTCAGAAATAAAACGATATCTCCCTCTGTTAGGTTTAATTTAATTAATTAATTTAATTGAACCATTAATTTAGGAACATGAAATATGAGCCAATCTTTGTTGTTAGCGATATACAAAGGGTGAGCAGGACTTCTATTATTATTGCATCCCAGACGTAAACGATTTGGTGTTAATAGGTCCATGTTATCAAAGTTTGATACAACGTTACCAAGTGCAAGTGGTAAATCATTGATAGTATTTGCAATTTCTGATGCTATCGTCTCCCATTTGCAATATTGTCAATCTTTCATTTTGTACATTCTTTGTCAACGACATCTTTATTTGTTGAATCTTTCTTTCTACTTTACCATGGAAATTATGGCCTCCAACTGGACATACTTCGAACTCAATTCTCCAATTTTTGCTTAATTTACCTTGTAAATCTTTGAAGTTTACTTCCATTGTTTCACATGATTTAACAATTTGACTACCTTCGTCTATGAGCATAACTTTTGGGTAGCCTACCTCACATGAAAAGCGTTGGTCTAAAGTTGTGAATCTTCGAACTTCTATAACTCGATTTCGAACCCATTGCTTTATTGGTTGGTCATCATTGTTAATCCAGTATAAAACAACTTGGCTAATTGAACTTTTCCAATGTGATTGGAATGACTTACGTACAACTTCACCGGTATGAGTGTTCATGGTTGCAGCAAACATTTCAGCTCTTGGTTGGCTAATACCTTCTGGAATGAGTTTGGATCATTGACGTATAAATTGCTAAACCTGATGCTAGTTGAAATACCTTTTCTGGATGGTAACTTAAGTATTTAACTCCAATAAGAAAATCAATATCTCCACCTACTGATTTTTCAACTGTTAGTAGTGTTGAAGCATCATAACCAGCATTGCAGTATGCGTTGAGTATATCAGTAATAACTTCACCATGTAGAGGGTATCTTGGGAATGTTGTTGTGATTTGGTCTAAACAAACACCTGACAGATTCAACGCAATCTTAATGCAGAAGCTTCACGGGAAATTTTAACGAATAGAAAATTTGTTCTGTAAATTATCAAGCTGTATTTCTGTTTTTAATGAAGCGCCATCTAAAAATAAATTTAATTGGCACTTCATGTTTTTTAAAAAGAAATCAGAATTAAATTAATTATAAAACTTTATTGTTTTGAACGGACGTTTAAAATTTTTTAGCAAATTATTATTTTCCTTATATTAATAAATATTAGCATATATAAAATGGCTAACACTGATCAGATAACTTATCCTCCTATGGCAATGTTGAAAGGTTTATACAAAGATTTACATAATCATATGTTATTGCTTATAAAATTTAAGTTACAAGATGCAAACAAAATGAAATCAAACATTCACCGGTTATTGTTTAGTGGTTCTTTAGGAAGAAAACTGACCGAATTTGAAAGAAAAAATTCTGGTATTGATTTATTGACGTCCAGTCCAATATTTAATCTTGAAACAATGTCTCGAATTTATGAAGTTTTCAACACTTCGTTTTTCAAAGCTCATGAAAGTGGTAATGTTTCGTTTATTACTCCCTGGTTCATTACTACAATTCAAGTATCTACTGATTCACTGACAATAGAAAAAGGTGCTTTATTGCTTCCAATCTCTCCTGCAAGTGAAGAAAATATGAAGTTTTTTATACCATGTGGTGGTATTGATCCCCTTACTGATATGTTGGCTGAGTGGGTTTCTTCGAATCCATTAAATGAAATATTACCCAATATTGAAAAAAAAATGATACACCCATTGAGACGTAGAGCATTGGGGAAAATATCTATCGTTAAAGGAGCGAACTATACCAGCATCCTTGAAAAACAACCAATTGAAATAATGGAGAATGACTATATAGTTGGCCGTGGGCACTGGAACCAAATCTATGCTATTTCTTCAGATGCCTTTCATTCTGAAGGTACAAGAAAAATAATTAGAATTAAAGGTGAATTTCAGTTTAATATGAACAAACAACATTTTGACATTGTTAGATGGCCTATGTTACAAGGCAAAATTATCGATTTAAATATTTTCAATGTCAAGCTGCATGAACCCGTGTCTATAGTATTAGACAAGATTGATACCAACAATGTTGGTAATCTAAAAATTTGTTTTAAAAATGCTTGTTTTAACAGCTTAGGATTCCTAACTCATGATACACTTATATTGTTGTAATTTATTTAAACACTTTTTGTTATCTATATACAAACACTTTGTTGAACGCTTTATTTTACGTATATGCAGTTGTTACTTTATAGCTTTTCTTACTTATATCCTGTATATATTATGCTATTTTCTTTTGATGAAAACGTTTGCATAACTCATAAAGTTTATCGTAAGTTTTTAAGCATAAAGGTTCTACCTTTAGAGGGTCTAAGTACGACATTATGAATTTAAAAACTTAAATTTTGGAAAAAAGGAATCGATATTTGTTGTGAATGTCTAATTTTATTAAATTTGGGTAATCAGAATAAAGAGGTTTAATTTGCACATACAATTTAAATATTTGCAAAGAGATTTGATAGAGTCATTTCATATGGACAAATTAATTATTTAAGCTTTGTATTAACATTAATGTTTATTATTTCATACTAAATATATTTGAACTTGTAAAATACATTATTTTTCGATTAGTTCCCTTATACTGTTCAACACATTTTAAGAATATTGAGAGGGATTTTTTAATTACTAGAACAGTTTATGAAGAGTTATTTATTTGAATTCCCGATATTAAATTTTCTAACGGAGCCGAAATTGTGTCATTAAACTAATGTGAAACAATTTAAGTTATGTCACACCATACGTTCGGACTTAAGTATGGCCAATATATTTTAAATAGTACTCAAAAACTTCAAAGGAAAACCTTAAACTAAGCTAATGAGTTATAATAACATTTTAAACTAATTGTTGTCACTAGAAAGTTGACACAAAAGTATTTTTAATAACTTTCACTGCAAGAAACTCTCCATTTTCAATAATATCAAAACATGATGTTTCCTTCCAAATAATTCCTTATTATAAAAATGATGTAATCAAAAATTCTGAGAATATCCATTTTTTTTGCGATAACATCGTTACAGAATGATGTATTTCATATTATAAGCTGTACAACGAAACGTCATTTAATACCGTATTTTGTGATTTGTAAATCATGAAGTCAAATATAATGTTGTTCGAAACGTGGTTTCGGTGTGTAAAATCGAAGAATTACTATAGCCTTTAAAATGTTGTAGCTAAGTAGCTAAATGTAAGCTAAAAATTAAGGCTATGCTCTTCATAATTTCATGATATACTGATATTAAACATTAACATTGTTTACCTATTTATCTTCCAATGCAAGCCAATTCAATAAATTGTTTTACTGTTGTTATGCTTCTATTGGAATAAAAAATTATCTTTTCTGTTTTCTCTTAGTAGCTTGTATAAACTAGTAGGATTAATGCGGTCCCTTTCAATGATTGTTCTCTCAAAATCGTTTTGAGGTTATTTTAATTAGGATTATTGCGGTCCCTTTCAATGATTGTTCCCTCAGAATTTGAGCCCAATTCTATGTGTAGTTTTTAAGATATTTGAATTTCAAATCCGGTGAACAAACGAAACCAAGAAGCAGATTATTTTACTTTTGATCGGCTTAATCAAATGAGGAGATTTTAAGCACATTTATTGACTTCAAACTGCTCTTAGTAAGTACCTTTAATTTTTTTTTACATAGGAGGAGAGGAAAATATAGAGTATATTTAAGCTATTTGTTTAAAGATAAGCATATTACACATACAATAAGCATAAAACAAAAAATTAGTAGACAATTTCTGTAATATTATTAAACGTGATAAATTTATATATCGTCGTCCGATTCCTCAAACTCAATAATCGGATGGCTAGGATGGAGCCTGCATGACTTATTTTTTTTATTATGGCCAACTTCGCCACAAGCTGAGCACGTAACTTTCTTTGGAGTAACTGAATCGGTAAATATCAGCTATTTTGTTCTAATTAAGTGAACAATAGTTCGAAATCTGGACATATCAAGATTAGTATCAGTAATTTAAAATGTTTTTATTATTTTATTTAAATGTTCACCGGCATGACAACAATAGACTCCATAGCCCCAACCAAATAACTGCATGTGTAGAACCATCAAATCTCCTGTGTGATTTCGTAAGTATATTCACACATAGGGCAATTTATTCAGCGATGTACTGCTAGCACTGATTAGGAAACTTTGAAAATAATTTTCGGCTCTTTCTTTAAATGAGTTTATACGGTCTACATTAACTTCAACAGAACGTATGTCTCTAAACAAAATTACATTTTTTTAAATTACGAATTACTGTCATATTATTTTCCTAAAGATATTTATTTTTTGAATTTACTGCAGAATTCCTTTTCCTGCATCCTCTGCTAGATAAATCAAGTAATGCTAGATAACAAATATGCAAAACGTCTATAGATAAGTTTTGTCTTTGGTTATTTTAAAAGCTCATATTCTTTAATTAACTCTTTTTATAAACTTATATTTGTAGCTATAATTTAAACAAATAAATTAAAGTCACAAAAAAGTAACTATACCTTGCTAAGTCAGCAAACAGCTTATACAGTTGCAATAGTTGTCGAAGTTTCGTAGATGATGGACTTTCCCAAGTTTCACCCTTGTCTTTTTTGATGAATGTATCCAAAAATACATCAATGTTAAGTTCAATTAGCTTGCAATCATTCCCTATCATTTTCAAAGTACTTGAACCATCGTAGCACTTCTTCTTGCTGAATAATGTAATAATACAAGCATTATTAATCAAAATCAAGTGTAAAAAAGTGTTAGTTAAAAGTTGGGATTTAAAAATGAGGAAAGTTACTAGCTGAATAAAATATGGTAAAAATTACCATTGGTAAAAAACACCTTAAATAATTGATTAGGTCAAAATTATCAATGAAAAATTCATTTTTTTGTAAAAGTGCTCAGTTACTTTTTGTTATCAGTTGCTTTGAAAAATTGAAATACAAATTTCGCAAAAGCTACAGAGAAATCTGAGAAGTTTCCCAGATCAATAATGAAGTGGTTATCTTTCATTCAGTCAGGGTTTAAGAAGAGATTTGTTTCATATTATTTTAAAAACGTTTTGAAGCATTCGTTTACAGTGCTTACCTTTTATGGTACTGTTCTAGTTGATAAGCTAAGTACCCACAACCAATCTTTCTTAGTGCTGGAGGTATCAAATGATCCATCTGTCTTTTATTAATTATATCATACAGGAATTTCCACACATATCGGTGATGTGCTAAAATCATATGCAAACCACATGGAGGCATAAGCTCTGTGATAAAACCAGTAAATAGGTTGCTTGTCTAAAAATAAAAGAATATAAAAATCAGTGGGAAACCATACAAAACCATGTAAGTTAGTGTTCTTTAAATGATAGAAACTTTACTGTCAACAATTTTATTATGGTTCTGAAAAATGATTTTAATCTTTCAATTTAATCAATTTACTCATATTACGCATGATTAACAATACAGCATGTGTAGAAATATGTCAAACTGCAATAACTAAGAACTTCAATAAATAAAATCAAATCTGAGATACAACAGAAGATCACTGATAGTTATAAACAATAGGAAACTATTTGTGAATAAAATATTTATCAATAAAACCTGATACTCAGACTACGTAGATAAAACTATAAAACTAGGGTTGGGAACTAGCATTTTTTATTTTGTTTTCTTAAGAAGAAAAACCGTAAAACTCTGCATGTCAAAAATTGTCAGAAATCTATACAATTACTACTTTACTACTTCTATTACAACAGAACTACTTCACTTGCGAATGTTAATAGACCCTTTAAAACACGATCTTCGTAGAGGCTCTACATAGTAGTCTAGCTAAAATAAGATAATATAACTATATTTTTATACCCATTGGCCGTAATGACTTTGTTGGAAACTTTTAAACAGAGGAGATTCTCGATCAGGATTTATACCAAGTGTATTTAAGGGTTTTATACCATTTCTAGTTATCTCATCAAATAATTTAGGTGGTCCAATCTTCAACAACTTTGAAATCCAATCTGAGTTTTTCAACTTGCAATGATAACAACCATAAAGTGAAGTGCATTGACATTGCCCAATGACATCTTTTATAAAACAAAGATCTGTAACCAGAAAGCATACAACATTAAAGAACTCTGAAGTGCTATCTTCTAATACTAGCTCAACTCCATTTTTAACTAGATTTGTTAGTTCATTAAAATGATCTGTAACATGACTGTCAATCATTTCACGACTTTCAGGACCCCGCCATAGTGTTGAGATAAATTGGCCATAAGGAGAATTTGTAAACTCAAGCATGTTCAATATTGAAAAGGACGTCTGTTCTGTAGGCATTCTAGCAGATGCCCTAAAGTTATCTCCTGTTGCTCTAATGAAAATAGTTCTCTTTTCTTCTTTTAGATTTTTATACAGAAAGGGGTCTTTTTCTTTCAAATATTTTACTACTTGCAAATTGACTTCCTTTTCAGGGAATCTGAATTTACTAAATAGCTTTGGTGTGGAAACTATATTTTGCAAAGTTTCTGATACTTTTGTTTTCACACCCATACAGCCACATGAACTATTATCTTCTGCATGAACGCTATTTATTTCTCCAATATCAAGATTTGAAACAAATGTCCTTACACTGTTGTAAGCTGGTATCTTCACATTGTTTTTTAGGAGAATTTGTCTCAAATTTTTAAAGCCTCCTTCAGACAAGTCACACTTTCCAACAAGCATTTCAGCAGTTTCACGACATCCTAGTTCAATGGGTTGAGTAGACAGTTTCATTGTGTTGATGAAATGCTTTGTATAACTTTCTGATTTTTCTAAGGCATCATCAACTACATACATATAGTTATCACAAAGAAAATTAATGTACCCTAGAATTAAAATAATAATAAAGTAAGATTTTGAGATTTTTTTTGATTACAGGTAAAATTAATTCATTGTCTAGATATTCCATATGCGATAATTGTTTATTTGAATAACAAATATATAAATAGTAATAATATTTGAAAATTAAGCTATCTGATTATCTTTGAGGGACAACACATTCACTTTAAAAGCATTATTATAATCATTTACGTTATTAATCAATTCTAAATGTATGAAAGACAATCAAATTATATAATATTAACTTTAAAACTAATGTCAAAAAGAAAAAATGAGATCAGCAAAGATTTGCTGACCTAAGAAAAACAGGTTGGAATGAGGGCAGCAAAAATAGTCATAAATTCCCAGGCAGGTCGTCATTTTGCAATGATTTAGAAAAAAAGTTATTCAATCTTTGAAAAACCATAAGTGTTTGAAGATTTATAGAAAATTGTTCTGGACCTAGCCTGGTAACCTGGCCGGCGGGCCTATCTAAGATCTCACACAAAATTGCGTTTATATAGAAATGGGCTAGCCCGCCTAAACAAGATCTCACTTCAAGTTATTTTAGATCATAGCACATAACAATAATTAACTTTGTATACCTTTAACATCACCAATCGTAGCAAAATGAACCAACTTATGGATCATTTCGTTTCTATTCTTCTGAGCTTTTGAACATAAAGAACTGGTTGGTCCAGCATTACGGTGTCGGACATTAACTACACTTTTTATGACTTCATTTTCATTTGCTTTCTTTTTATGGCTATATCCATCAGTTTCATTGCGGTTTTTCATGAAATTTATTTGGGTGATAACATTAGACCTTGTTAGACCAAAAAAATCATACCCAGACCATCTCCGGGATCGTTTAACATTTAATTGAGCAAATGCTAGTCGAACAACTTCCGAAATTTTAAAGGATTCAATGCTAAATTTAGGGCTTTCAGAAAAACATCTGAATGTAGGAAGACCATCCTTAAATTCAATTTAAGAGTGGATCATGATTTCTTTTCCACTGACTTTCACAAATCTAATACTGACAAAACCTTCTGGCAAAATCAAATCTCGGTTTCCAATTTTACATATGAAATTTTTGTTTTCTCCAATTCTGCCAACAGATTGAACACCACCCCATGAAGCAGTTCTCCCTTTACTTGACTTTCCTAAAGGTTCAGTGGTATTTTCAACATTTTCCAGGTTTTTTATCTCAGCTTTTTATAGTAATTTTTTAACATCAATTCTGTTAAGTCCAAAGAAGGTGTTTCCATTCCAGGTTCTTTTAGGGAATAGTTGAGTATAACTAAATACTTTCTTCATAACATCAGTAGGATTAATACTGGAAAAGTTTTCAACAGCACCATTTTGATTTTGTACTTGACATTTAAAAATTGGCCTTTGTAAGTTGGAACTGGAGATGCTACAAGTTAGAACATAAGAAACTTTGTTATTAAATATTTTTCTTGAGCAGGTATAACCATCATTATATTGGAAACCTGAAACTGACATCCATTTATGTTGTAACTCATATGTTACTTTACTACCAACATTGACTACGCCTTCCCATGTTATTTGCACTGTTGAATCAATTTCCATATTTTTTATAAGATATTATAACCTAATCGAAACTATATGAATGTAGATATTTTATCTACTGTAGTTATATATCCTAAAATTAAATAGAATAAAAAAATGCCCGTCATATACTCTGTTTATATTTAAAGTCTTAATAAATAAAATACATTTTGTAATATTGAACAAAAATATAAAAATATTCTTGAAAAAAGAACACTTCAAAGTGAAAGTCAGAGTGCCAAGTTAAAACGTTTTCTATTCAAATTAGCCATGAAATATGGTCATGTTTATTTTAGCTACTATACGGTGACCTGGAGAGAGAAATGTTTGTGAGAAAAAATGCTTTGAAAAATGAGCAAGATACTGTAAACAATAATTCTCTATTAAAACTGGCCTTGTTTATCATCATAGCCACTTAAATATTGTGAATGACCTAAACATAAATATATTATTTATTTTTGATAAAAGAGGGCTTCTCTACAGACATATTTCAATGTTTACATTTTGAGTGTTTTCATTACAAAAGAGAAAAAATACTTACAGACAAAAATAAAGATTATTAAAAAAGATAACTATCTTTTTCTTTTAGTCCAAGTTCTTCAAACAGAACTAGTGGCCAAAATGATTCAAAATTTAATAAAAACCCACAATAGGAGGTTACATCAGCCTTGGTCCCTTCTGGAAATACGGTCTAAGACTGTTCGTTGGTCATTAACCAGGTGAAATATCAAACTTAGTACACAAATGACAAAACTGCAAAAGTCAGAAAGCTAACTAATATAAATTGACTTGACTTGATATTAATATTGACTGACTAACTACAGACTTGTACTAATATTGAAAGGATGCTCTTACTTTTTTTTACTTTTTCTGATAAAGTCACCTATTAGAATAAAAAAACTGTTCAGGTAGCAGTTAAAAAAACAAAACAATTTTTTTTCTCTTGTTGCCAAAAAACCCCAAAAAACACATCAATCAAACAAACCTTTTCATATGCATGTTTGCATAAAACAAAAATGAATTAATCTGTGAATATCAATGTCACATCTTATACCAATTTAAAAATAAAACCATTTGATAGAGATAATATTAATAAAAACAAACTTACCAATTTTTTCTTTCATTTCTTTTTTCATTTCAGCTGCCGCGTTCTCAACGGAATTCGAAACTCATAACGTTTTTCAACAAAATATAATTAACAGAACGGATTTTATCAGAGTATTATAAAAAAAGCGGTAAAAACTAGAAAAAAAAACTTTGTTAAAAAATGTTAAAAAAAGAATTTAAGATAGAATTCTTCTTGGTTTTAGTTATATATTTCGGATAGAAAATTGTTTTAGTTCTAACACAACATTTTTTTTTATTACATTTTTCTTCTCGTTCTTAGCAAAAAAGCGCGTCAAAAAATTTGCTCCCGAAAATATCACTTTTGCTCCGTAAAATATCACTTCAAATAATTATTTTTTTCGGAAATCAGCTGCTTGTTTTTGTGTAAAATCACATGATTCGTAATCAATATTCATTTATTAAACTTAGTCACTAGCCTTTTTTAGAAAGTATGAACGATTAATGCAAATAAACAAAAAAGTTCCAAGTGGCTCGTAAAGTTCGGTATTTTATACTTCCGGGACGTAGAAGAAAAATACCGAACAAGAGATCGCCGTGATTAGCTTTGCCTCCTTTTTGTCAAGGTATTCTTACTGAATAGATACCATGTTCTGATGTTGATATAGCTGCACCAACACCTACAATTTGTATTGTATTGGACCTGCTAATTCTAGAGTTGATCGATATTTTTTGAATAGCTTTGGATCTAGAGACAAAATCACCGCAACCATTATCGAATAAGATCGTGTAATTTTGATTGTCTGTTTTGACTGTTTGTAAAAGATAAACAGTACTATAATCTGATGCATCCTCACCTTGACAAGACGCATTACCTTTTTTAGTTGATAGGTATACTGATGGACTGCTATCACAAATTTGGTTATTAGAATTTAATGATCCATCGTTTTGATTAGTATTGATCAGTTGATTATAGTGCGAAAGAAAAACTAGTTCAATTTCTTATGCAAACATTGGTAGTTCAGTTCGTTTAACAATACATCTTGACTTGAAATGCTCCAATAACTGCTGGTTTTCAGGAGTTGCTTTGTGTTCTTCACAAACAAGAACATGCTTTTTGATTGGACATTTATGATGATCCATGTTTGCAGCTAAAATCATGCTGGCACTTGCCATCTTTATGCTTCCCCGTATTGATGTCAGCTCCAGGATATAAGCATTGAAAACAAAACTTCCACTTTCGCAGTTCTAAAAATCTTCCAGCAGAGGTCAAATTAACAAAATTTTGAAAAGCAAAGTATTGTACAAGTTTTGAATTGCCTGGGCCAGAAGTGGCTACATGATCAGTTGCACCGCAAATTAAACATTCGAGAGAGTCAATGATACTGCTAATATGAGATTAATGTCCGTACATTTTATAATTGTCTTTTCTTGAATTCTCTCCTTGCTTTTGTTTGACAACATCTAATGATATGCCATCAATGTGTGATTTCTGCTGCTGAATTTTAACTTCTTTTTCGAGAAAACTGATCAACTGTAGCCACAACTTTTCCCCTTTAAGATTTAGATTACATGTGATAGTTAGCCATCTAGTCACTCTTGCGTCACCAATTAACTTGTAAATGCGTTGAATACTGTCACCATAAAACAAACTCATTTGGATGTTATGCGTCTTGGTAAAGTTCAAGATATCTTTGATTGCATTTATAATCTTACTCAAACTTTCTACTAACTTTGATGGATCTTTGATTTTCCATAGAGCTTCCATATCATTGAACTCAGGTTTCACAAGTTCAGCTTTGATGTTCTCTAGATAAGTTTTCTTCAGAGGAATTAATTGTTCATACCTCAATCTGATTCCATTCAGCATTTCATCCATTTCTTGATCACATGCTGGTAATTTTAATACATCGTCGATTTGCTTTGAAATTCGTTGTATTCTTTTCTGGATTAGGTGATTCTGTATTTTCTTTTTTGATTTCATCATCACTGATGGTTGATATGTCATTTAATACAAATTCTGTTGACCTAATTTCAGCTTCTTGCTTTAATAGTATTGATGTATCATTTTTTATTCTAAATTTTTTTTAATCTCCTTTGAATCTTTTATATACTCTTTGATTGTTTTTAAGATTTCTTTGGCATCATCTTCTACCTTATGATTATTAAAATCTTCTAAGTCTCGAAGTTTGCCTCGTAAGTCGGTTCTTAAAGTATAAATTTGATGAACTTAAGTATCAATGTCATCGATAAGTAGGCCTTCTTCATCTACAGGATTTTCATCCATAAAATCAGCTATGACATCGCCTGTTAAATAATAAAATTTTAGAAATTGTTTTTTAACTATTTCTTATTCTGCAGTCATTATTTCTTCTTTTAATGTTAAACTGCCATATAAACTTGATAATTCGAATGAATCTTCTATTTCATTAACTTAATTACTTTCCTCGTGAACATATGAAATTGAATTTAAATATTGAATTTCTGTGCTGCTTGATTCAGCTTGAATACTGTTTTTTGATTTGAGAACTTTTTCTCCAGTAGAATTGAGTATCTTGTAGTCGATAATATCTGATTTAGATTCTTGACGAGTACATGAAGTATTTGATTTAGAATTTGGATTGATTTAATGAATGTTGAATTCTTCTGTTTGAAAGTAATAGTAGGAGGGGGAAACACAACAAGGTTTGTAACGTATATTGAGATGTTCAAACTAAATGGAATTACAAAGATCTAGTTTAAAATTTGACATAATATTACACAACTTGACAGAACTGAAACAATGACCAAACATTAATACTACAGCATTAGAAGGTAAATACAAATTTAAATATAAACTAAATGCAAAAGCCTATTGAAGGAATGCAAACAAAGAAATGCTGAAAAGTGCATGGACAAAGAGGGCGGAAAAATGAAATAAATACAAGTAGAACTTGCCTCTAAAGTTGTATCTCCACACAGTTCACACTATTATGACTTTATTGGTCTGTTATCAAAAATTTGACCAATTTTATATTCTTTATTCAAATTGTAATTAATATTGTTAGCTGTGAAGATGATCCTGAACTGGTATGTATAGATGACAGGCTGCATGTTGTGCGACACAACATTGAAGTTCTAATAATGATCGGGAAGTTAATTATATGTCGGATCCCATATGAAGAAGTGGCGATTGCACTGATTGCTTTGATTGCATTGCATTATCTTTTGGATTTTGACTATCCTAGATCTTCGCAACTTTCCTTCTCGATTCTGCAATGGATTCTTTTCAGCGATCAAAAGGTACCAAAAGATTAAGTTAAGGCGATTGACATATTTTGGAAGAAATTTATAAATTTTAAGGCCAGGTCAGATTAAGTTAGAAATTCGTATTTCAGGTCAGATAAAGCAATTTTACTCATTAAATCTACACCAACTTTTGTAAAATAAGGTAAAAAGATGTTATTAAAGCTGATAAAAGATTTTATTAAATTTGTTAAAGAGATTCTAAATAAAAAGTGTTGATAAAAGTTTTTAAATCCCTTCAATTTACAGCAAGCATGTTCCACACCTTGTAATGTTCCCTTTAAGTAATAACAACTTATTTTTTGTTTTCTCAAAATGTTATAGATTGTAGCACTTTGCCAACTGGAATTTCCTATTTTCTTAAACCTTGAATACATAATCTTTTAAATAATATTGTAATATCTTAGTAGCCATAATATTACAAAAAGATTTGTATTATTTATCCTCTTCCTAGTTTATAGATTGAGATGTTAATTTCTTGTTCTAAGAAAAGCATATCTGCAGATACAAGAATATTTTTTTCCCATTTCGAGATAAAACTTTTTTCTATTTCAAGGAAACTAATTCTTAAAATAAGCAAATATTATATTTCCAATATAGAGATATATAGTATTGGAGTTTTACCAAAATTTTACCAAACTAAATGCACTTGATCACATCACAGATTTATACTAGGATCGCCATTTAAATGCACCTATATCACATAAAGCATGACGAGTCAATTTTAGCATATGACATGCATCAAGAGTAGCATACACATAATAATCTCTAGTTGGATGTTTGAATTTTGTAACCATTGTTTCAAAGTCGTCAACAAAATTACCAGAAAATTGGTTAATGTTGTTATGTTATATTGATGTTTCGTCGCAGGTTACAGACATAATTTGAAGACTATTATCAGCATCTAAATTCAAGCAGGACTTTATTAATGATGCTTGGGTTGCAGCATTACATTTACCCGACAAAAAGTACCCTACAGGACATTTCCGGCTTGATTTTATGCCTACCTATGAATAATTATGCTTCTGATGCTATGTCCTCAGTATTTTCAACTTCATATAATATCATATAATATCTATTTACGAATGGACATAGCATCAATAAGCAGACTATAGTCTGACATGTCTTGATCTCTATTTATTTTTTCTTTAAGATCCAAAAACATTTCTTTCAAAAAACCTGGTTTACAATTTAGTGAAGAAGTCCATAATCTAATGGATGCCATATTTGGCAGCTTTAAAATTCTTCTCAGAAAAATTCATGCTTTTGGGAAATAAAAGTTCAAAATCAGTGCAATTTTACTGATATCATCTGTGTAACGTGTAGTTTTTGAAGTTGCATTTTTTAATTAGTTTTTAAAAATGCCTTTATTCAGTCCATAAAATTTTTAAAGTAAAATGTTGCCTGCATTTTCAGTCAAATATTTCTTCTTTTTTGATCTGTTTGATGGCATCATTTAAATTATATATTTTAACTCTATTTCTTCAAAGGTTTTGTTGTAGCAGTTTTTACTTTTTCTTAACATGGACTTCATGAAATGTTTGGAATATTGACTTGATAGACTTGTCCTTTCTAGTATTTTATCAGGAAGAGGAATGGGTGGCGGTGTAGCAAATAAACTAATTTGTATTGATCTCGCTTTAATGTCTTTCTGTCTGAGATGAACAGGAAATTGGTGAAAGACACTGTGAACTGCTGCAGATTTTAGTTTTGGTCTTTTTCCACCAGCTGGTGGTATTAAATAATTAGTGATTTTGAAATGCTCTTGACATAAATATGAATATTTTTAAAGATTCAACTTTTCCCTTCTCACAGCTTTTATCCACTTAACAGATGATTGAGCGTTTTCTGGAAATCTAAAATAACGTTTTTGTAAAGTATATTGTCGCAAGCTATATATAATTTTGACTTTCCTTGTTGTAAATTTAGTGGTTTTAGAAATAAAGTATTTCATCAAAATAAAATTATTTTCTCTATCTGCAGGAATTACAGGAATGTACATTGTAGATAAATTTACTACTGTGTGAAAAGTGGATTGCCTGGTTTTACTTTCTTGTGTATGTTCTTACTAAGACTGACCTCATTTATGAATTAAAAAAAATGTTTAGTCATTTTTCTTAGAGGATGTTTGTCAGTTTGCGCAACCATTTCATGCTTATGAAATGCCCATATTACTATTATATACAAGAAAATTGGTTAAAGGAAATTTTTGGATATCTCATCTGAAGTTTTGATATAATTATTTATCTTTTTTGATTTCGCTTTAAAGACGTTTTTATCTTCTTGCCGTGCAAGAGAAAATTTACTGACTTCAAAATTTCCCGCGATCACGTACTCTAGATATTTATTACAGCTAACTATTATAAATGTTAGATAAAAAACAACTTTTTATGGTTATATGTTTGGATGATCTTTGATCGGATTATCGTTGATCTATTTCAAAGAGATTAGATTTTAGAAGATTTAGGTCATGATTTTTAATTGTCTGTTGCCTAAAATGTTAGCGAAAATTTTGCGTTGTTCTAAAATGGTCCCAAGTAACACTTAAATTCACTAAAACAGAGACATTAATATAGATAGCCATTCAGACAGGGGGATTTCCAGTATGCAACCTTATTTTAAATCATTAAAATACCAACCTTTTGTCTAAAGTACAGTCTAAATGTCAAGGTTTCAAACACAGTACAAGTGGCATGTCTACAAAGAGAATGAGGCAAAGAGAAAGAGGCGTAGATATTTTTTTTTTCACTAGGTCTCGAATTTCTCATAAAAGGAGTTACCGTCTCTTGGCCAATTTCTTGTTTATATATAATATATATATTTTTTATATAGTAAATATAAGGGATTCAGATGAAGATATTCGTTTATGCTACCAATGGTTTCATGTTATTGAAACAATCTTCAGGCATTTACATATTATTTCCCATCTAAAAAGAAGAA
>JAUELD010110417.1:0-17258 GCA_031471615.1 Aglantha digitale | reverse complement strand
TATCAAAAATGTAAAGAAACCTTTTATTGCAATTTGTGACAGGTTTGCTCCCATTTGAGCCTAGTTTGACTGGACTATTACTAAAATAATTCCTTGTTTGAAACAACATTACGTCATCTACCGAGTGAAAATTCTAAACCGAGTGAAAATTCTATAACAGGTCCGGTGAACAACATGGCCTCTTCCTTCTAGCATATAAAGTAACAACTGCGGATCAGAAAAGGTCAGAAAACAGTACAAATTTAAAATTTCTGACAAAATATAATGTTGAAAAAGGAATTAAGAAAAATGCATGCTGAAAAGGCAATAGAAGATGTTGTAAAAACAGTAAAATCAGAAGGCTTATTTGATCAATTTAGAAAAGAATGCATCGATGAATTTGAAAAGATGGTAAGTTTATATATATTAGTATCGTTTCTTATAAATTGCTTGCTTGCTTTTGCGTTGTTGTGAATCTGTGTTTTTTTACTCCATCTCTTAGCGAGCCAACTCTGTCTCTTTATTTTCAAAAAGTGTTTGTCTCCTCCTATCATCCTTCAATATAACACTAGCTATATATAATAACAATATAAAGTCAGTGAGTGTAAAACTGATATCCTTTTTATTACATAATAATGATGAAAGAATGTCCTAATTGTTCTTATATACAATATTATTGTTATTTATAAAAAAATATCTATTCTTGTTACTAAAGGGAAGTTTTTACTCATGTTCAGTGGCTGAAGGAAGGTGGGGGCCTGAAGACAAACTTTTTAAATATAATCTTTCCATATTGGCTTTAAACATACTTTCAGGGTTAGAAATATTATATGCTGTTGATTGAAAACTTTAGTATTGCACCAACATTTTTTGATTTCTGCCACCTTTTCTTTTAATAAAGCAAGATGTTTTCTTCGATAGACAAAATATTATTAACTTAAGTTTAAAAATATAGAGAATTCAAAGACATAATAAAACTAAAATTTATTTTACATAATAGAAGTCATTGCATCGTTGTTTTTGATAAAAAGTAAAAAAATAAATAATTGTAATTTTTTCTTTCTCTCAAAAGAGCTTCATTGTCAATACAAAAACAAAATTGTTATTTAACACAAAATATTTACTTTTTTCTTTGAATCACACATGGCCATGTTCATGTCAAAAAAAAATTAATTTATTTTATATTTATGATTATGAGGCATAGATTGAAAGAAAGAATATTTTATCTATTTTGTTTGTATTTTTAGTTTAAAAGTTTTGCTTTGGCCCCCTGGTCTTGAACTAATTTGATAAATAGTTACGTAAATAGCATCTTGCCCACTTGCAAAATGGTGGGTTTTACCTAAGAATTCAATTGCATATTATTTTTTTGTATTATCATGTGATAAATAGGAGCTGTGAAATCTATCTGTCAGGTAGAAGCAAAGTAATTAACATAAAGAATCGTGGTAAACTATAACGTATATTCTTCTAGGATATATTTTGTAGAGGTTTGTTTATCATCATATCAGCTCAGCTCTGCTCTAATTTTTTTAAGATAATTAAATTAATTATCCAAAATAACTTTAATCAATTAAATAATCCTCAATATTAAATAATTTTTTATCAACCGTTTATCATTTTTTTTTTATAAAGTTGGGTATTTATAAAGACTTTCAAATACCATATGAGCATTCTCTAAAAAAATCCTGTTTCAGGGATTCCTTTTGGACAAATGGTCTAATTTTAACCAAATTTGTGACACAGACCTATAAATTGAGAAGGCCTTATTCAAATTTTGATTTTTTTGTATGTAGTTACACAATATCAAGACCTTTCAAAAAATGTCTATATTTGTCACCTGAAAATGTATAGTTTTTGTGGTTTAGGGGTCAAAGGGTTAAATTTTGCCCAGATTTAAGGTCAATGTGCTATTGAGTGAGAACATTTTTCATACACAATGATAAATGCTTTCAAAAAGCGATATTAGATTTAATAATTAAAAACTGAGGGTTCACTGATACTGTTATCCTTGTTCTTACATAAAAACAACCTAAATTGATTATCATTTGTATTTGAAATATCCATTTACAAAGGTTCTTTCGTTCTAATATTTAAAATAAAAAAATTGAGCAAAATTACTTAACGACTTGCTATGTTTTATCGAGGAAATATTTTTTTAGTATATATACTTGCCATTGCAGATAAACTGCTTGTTTCTTTAATTGTTTTTGGTATTTCGTTATATGCCTTACTTGCATTTTCTAAAAATGTTGATTTTAATATTGGTTGAGTTTTTAATACAATGTTGGCGTGGTTTTCATTTTTTTCTTTGTGACGTGCATACTTTCTCTTGAATAATCTAAAGGAGGTATTCATTTTTTTGCCCTCCAAAATTACCTTTGAAATAGTTTGTCGACCTATAACCATTTAAGTCTGATCACATCTGCAAGCGTTGTGCATTTCTTGTACATGAACTCTGCACATGTAAGGTCAATATATAAGTGGTTATAGTTGTCTTTATTGAGAAAACCACGGATTCAACAAGTTCCTTCCATACTTTTTCTGAAATTTATCTTTTTTATCTTTCTTAAAATTGGTAAGGTTGAATATGATGATTTAAGTGTTTTATCTAGTTGTACGTTGAGCTTTAGGTGTTTGTCAAATATAAAACCTAGAACTCTTTTGGAAGTGGTGCTATTACATTTTATAATGTTTTTGTATGTTTTTCCATCATCATATTGTATGCATTCGCTTATCTTTGACATTTCAGCCATACATAGATTAAATATGGTCCAATTATTGATTCTTACCCCATAATTTGATGTCAATAAAGAAGAACGTTGTGAATCGATTTGTGAAAAATACTGTTGAGATGATAAATAGTTGAAAATCTAATGTAATAAGTCTGTAGAAAGGTTAAGTAGGTCATTTCTTGTTATAGAATATAAAAGTCAATAGTACCAAAAGCTTTAGAATAATCTGCTAAAATTGCAACCAAATTTCATTTCTTTTCATCAAGTTTTTAAAGATTGTGGCAACTTCCAGAAAAATATAAATCAATCCTTTCTACTTAATGTACAACTAAACAATTTTTATATTAAACTTGCTAAAAACTTTGTATTTTAATACTCAACTTTCTTTTATTATTTACAACAAATCGTGTGCAGGAGACTATTTTGAAAAAACGATTTTGTTTTGTAAAATAAAAGTGTGACATTCTTTCATGTAATGAGTCATTCCATTTTTTAACCATACACATTTATGGAAGCACGTTTAGAGCATCTATTTTCTGACTTGGAGTATAACTAATATTTCTGGAAACAACTTATATTAATTTTTAAAATGTTTAAGAATTTTTTATGCGGCTGCAAAAACTTAATATGTTTTATTCTTTTTGTTGTTTACTCTGGAAATAACAATTTCCTTAAACAACTCCTGGAATTGAGCGTAAAGAAGTGGTCCTAGAAACGTGCTTCTACCCTAAAAATTGAACAGCCCAATATATTTCTGATATCGATATAAAAACAAAGGAATTTTTATTAAATTTTCATAAAAATTATTCAGTTTCTACTATATAAAATTACTAATGAATATTCCAGAGTCCTGACAAAAAATATTTTTTCTATTTTATGAAACTTTTTTCAGCTTTCCTTCCAATCCTAAATAAAGATATGGCTGGAAAAATGTTTAAAGCGTGAATCCCTTCCAAAGCAAGTTTATCTGTACTGTGATCTTTTTTCTGATCCTTAAAAGCGCAAAAATTAATGTAACTAAAAAACAAGAGATAAAAAAAAATCATGCCATGCTATGATATTAAAAAGAAACAAACATTTATATAGTTTTTAACACAAAAGTATTTGTTATAGCAACAATAAGAACAAAATAAACAACGTTTTTTATTTCTATATGAATCAATGGAGTATATTTCTGAAGCAAGGTTGCTTTAAACTTAAAATGATTGGTAAGAACTTGGGTAAGAACTATGAAGCTACATAGATCTTTGAACCAGGCAGAATTTGAACCTACGACCAATTCTAGTGCTACCAACTACGCCACAGTATTCTGAGTATAGTGTGTAAAGCAAAATTGTTAGTCATGAGGTTTTTGTTTGTTTTACAAAGACGTTCATTTTACTTCTTTTTATAAAAGATTCTTCTTTTTTATAATAGATTTTTTAAAGGGATTTCAGATATTTGTTTGTTCGTAGTCCGCAAAGGCACTGGTACAAACGAAACAGAATAATTAGGCGTAATAAATTTTTTAAAAATGGACTAGGTGTGGCATCCCCGGTTAGTGTTGCACTGAGGTAATGCAACTCTGCAAGCCACTAATCAAGCATGATATTCCTCATCCTTCAAGACAATACCTTTATTTGACAACCATATTTCCATTTTTACGTAAAAGTTGTTATTAATATTAGATTAAGTGGTTGGTGTAGCCTGAATAACTCCTGTCACTATATGACATGCAAGTTTTTATGGCTGTGCAAATGGCTTCTGCCGTCTAAGTTAATGAGAGTTTGTTTAAAGACTGAAGATGCTGGTGAAATATGGTTGTCAAATAAAGGTGTCATCTTGAAGCATAAAGAATATCATGCTTGATTAGTGGCTTGCAGAGTTGCTTGTTACGATATTCTTGTCATGGACTACATGAGTAAGTTATATATTCTAACTTTTATCTTTACAAGTCCAGTATAAGGTGTATCTTAATTTTATCTTTGATATGCCTGGTTGGCCTGTGTTGAGTATTTGTAATATTTCTTTCTGCATTGAAGGTGGGATTACAATCTGGTATCTTTCATCGTGAGATTCTCATTTACATCGAATTTGTTTCGAATATTTAAGTATGGTTGTATAAATGGATGTAAATCGACTCTCCGAGGATCTATTTAGTTCCTTGCCTTTGGATGGTTAGGTCATTTCTCTGATTTCTTTGATTTTAAGATAGCCTGGTTTGACCCCTTATATGGATTTGGTATGATCTAGAAATTTCAAGTCTGTAGTTAGTAGTTTTTTAGTCTGTAACTTCTGATTGATTCCAAGCATGATTTAGTTCGATGCTCTAGTTGATTGCAGGTCAAACCACATATTACAATATCGTTATGAGCGTTGGCTGCTACCTTTATGTCTTAAATAATTTCTGATTCAAATTTGAAAGATTTCACTAGTGGAACGAATGCCATTCGGCGTTCGAAAGAATTTATACTTTATTTATACCCAAAAGGGGTAATAAATGTTAATAGGTTCGAGCACTCTTCGTCAAGCATAATCTGCCAGAATGTTGTATGCATCTTATTTTAAGAAGTATTTTGTACCTTTCATTTGGGAGAGGATTTCGTCTGTGATCAGTAATTTATGATGTTGTCATTTAATGGCTTTGTTGAGATTTTTTGGGTCTAGACAATCTGGATCTGTTTGGTTTCTGAACAGAACTAAACAATCAGTTGGTTCAGTAACATGAGTTTTAATGCCTAAATTTGTTTTGTTTAAGTGCTTTTAAGTTTCCCTTAAATTTGCATAGGCTTGGAGGCAGATGGGTCAGTGACAATATGGTACGGTTGTGGTAAGGTACCAAGCTGTCCAAAACAGTCATCGAACTCTTCAAGATATAATGACTATCGATTTCGTAGAATCTTTGAACTAAATTTATTTTTTGCAAGCTTTGTATCCTAGGATTGGTGAAGAGTTATTGTAACCATTTAGTTTTGATACTATTATATTAAGTTTAAGTTTCTTGTGTAGATTTATTGAATGGAAAAACCTGATAACTGTTCTGAAGACATGTCTGTTAAGTTGGTTGTTGTAATTTTCGAACTGCCTGGAAAACTAAATCCAATAATCAAATCTTAAATCATAAATTTCACAAATTTGCTTCTAAACTAGTGCTGTATCACTAGTTGTTTTTAATACCTTTTTAATTGGTTTATTTCTATTGAAAAAAGCGCTATGTTACTGTCATGTTACTTTCCTTAATAAAACAACCTGCTAGATATACAGTTTCAAGCAAGCAAGCTGTTTAAAAACCTGCTTATTAACATAAGTTGTTTCATAGAATGTATGATTATATTCTAGGTCACGTGCTAGATCACGTGCTAGACAACTAGATTGATATCTTATGTTGTTCGGTTGTGCTTTTAATTCAAAAGTTAGACTAGAACCTCAACCAGAAAAGCGTTGCTGCAATAACAGGAATATAAGCATGGCAAAACCATTGAAATAATGTAAGCACATCACCCTTGCGCATTGAACCAGTATATATTATACACTTGAGGTAAAGAAACAATAGATACGATACCTATCACAGGTTGAAGGATACTTATTTTTTACAACTATTTATACCTTCTAAGTTGCTTCTTAAAGGGTTTATTATGATATGCCAGTCGCTAATTCATCCATAGTTATCATGACGTTGTTTTAAGCAAGAAAAAAGTTGTTCATAGTTAACATTTCCTGGTTTGCTGTTATGTTTATAATTGTATAGATCCCACTTACCTGCAGTATGTGAGTTAACAGACAGGAATTAAGTTTGCGTCTTTTATTTAACTATTATGTTAATTATGGCTATCTTGTTTGTTTAAAACTCAATTTTTGCAATTCAGATTTATTTTTTCAAGATATGGCAACTAACTTTTTTAACAGCCGACACTTTTACATTATATATGTTGCGCCTACATCAAGATATCTCGCATACGCATTTGTGCTTCTGTACTGCTATATTTGGCATATTGCCCTTTTTTATGACAATCAATATAAGCAGGACTCTGTGGTGAGATCCAGCTCAGATCATCTCTTTTGAACACTTATTCTTACTAAGATAATCATTATTACCTGAATTTAAAGGAGTATTGATACTGTTGCGACTCGATTCTTTTCTAGACATACTTATAGTTTCGGTAGTACTATTGTATGCATACAGCCATGCTCAGCCGGATCCACCCAGACTCAGCAAGATACATCCAAAGCAGAAGACATGCGCAATACTTTTTCAAGACTTATACAACTTTTCCTCGCTCAAAATGGATGCAAACGGAGATAATTATAACCTATTACATTTGGATAAGGTGAGGACTGACTCGCTACATTTTAATCATAAAAATCATATCATTTAATCATAGTTTCACCAGTAAATCTTTTACAGCAGTCTAAAATAAATTATAACACTTTTTTATGTTGTAAAGGATAAAGTATATTGAAAGTTATTACAACCCTTATTCTCACGGGATGTATTTTTGTGATAATTTCAATTATTAAAACATTGATTTATAAAAATCGTATTTTTAAAACAGTCAAAAAATTGATTCAGTCGAAGATTTGACGATTGAATCGATTGAAGATTGCATTTACTTAAATCCATCATTTATCATGTAAACAAACCATTTACATATTCTAGATAACTGGGTTAATCTAAGCCATTTTCCAATATTCAGAAGGAGACTGTTCTCTGCCGTATTCTCTCACCTAAACAGAAACCAGATATCGAGAATTTCGACACTTGAACTGAAGACTTTAGATATTATTCGTGACATCATTGCTTATTGCATCATGTCTTGCAGAATCTCAGTTAAAAACTGTAAGTGGCAAAAACCAACCATTGATATAATTTTAAGTTCAAAGTTTGGGCTATAGCAAAAAAGTAATTCCAAATTGAAATCATGAGATCAACCAGTAGTGAAAACTTAACCATTAGTGAAACTCCAGGGTTATAAAGAATAAAATAGGGAAATTTTAATATTTTAACACATAAAAATGCTTAAAGTCACAGATATCTTGATTTAACCTGGTAAAAGTACACGTCATTTGCGTTTATGTTGGGTGAATCTAGATGGATCTGGCTATGGCTGAATCTGGTTGAATTTAGCTGAGTATTGATGGATCTAGCTGAGTATTGTTGGGTATAGCTGAGTACAGATGTACCCTTGTAATAGCATTACCGTTATGGTTTGTTGTTTAGAAGCTTTGGATGCTCTAGTTCTCGAAGTCACAATCTTCTCTTAACTTTCGTAAACGAGTATAAAGTTCAGCAAATTTTTCGATATGCACTTCCTCATGTAGAATTTTATGGATTTTATGGAATTATACGTCCATCTACTCTCTGCGTTTGCATGCTAAAATATACTTTTTATAGCACTCAAGATCATTATTTGATAATCTGAAGAATCCAACATATCCACCTTTTTGCGTTTATGGCACAACTGTAAACAGTTCGGCTTATAACCATTTTTTTAGCAGCAAACTTCTTCAAGTTCCATGTTACGATTTACTTTTTAAAATGGGCCTGACCTAGCCTGATTAGATACTGAAATCTAGAAGATCCTTTTTGCGGTGTGTAAAGTCTATGGCTTAAGGCTAATTCAACTTTTAAAATAAATTGCGTATAAGACAGTGTATGTTAAAATAAAAATATTTGATCTTGTAATTAAGAAAAAAATTGATTCGTTGAAAAAATAGAACGTTGTAAGTAGAAGAAAAAAACGACAAAAACTATGACTATGACTATGTTGACTAGATCCGCCGCCTTCGTAATAATAAAAACAAACGTTTATTAACATTTTACAAAAATATATAACAAAATAGTATCCCAATGGTTTCTATATCAAAATAATGACCACACGGACAAACGGCACATAATAACTAATTCATAACATAAGATGTTAAACAATATTCGGCGACGTTACAATGGATTCGTTTTTGAAAGTGATATTACTTATCTGTTTAGAATTAACATTTTTGGTTTACGTTGTAAAATAAGTTTCAAATTTTTAAACTAACTTGTATGAGTCATTCTTGTTTAGCTTTGTTATTTTTAAATATATATAATTCTTTTATTTTAGGATACTTACCGTAACCTAAAGCTGCAAGTTGAAATTCATGTGGAAACATTTCTTTTAAAACATCAAGTTCAAGAGGGTCTCCTTAAAAATCAGTTGAGATCTAATTTAAGACAGAATATTAGCATGTAATGTTTTGTTTTTTGCTTCATAAGTTCTAGAGTAATATAAAATTAGTATGTACTTGAATATTAAACAGTATGTAGTAAGTACTTTTGCCGTCGGTTTTTTATCATTTTCTATTATGTTATAGATCGAATGATTTGATAACTTCAGTGCAACACTTAGTTGACGAAGTACTTAGTATCAAAGGACATAGTTTTTGCTTACGCATCGATAAAGAAGTTGACCGATATTTAAATACCAGTAAAAAAGAAGAAACAAAAGATGTAGACAAAAAAAATGGTATTTCAGATGAAGCGATAAGAAAAAATAAAACTCATGATAAATATCTAGAATCTTCAAATTCAACGAAAAGTAAAAAAATAGTTGAAGAGATTGAAACTGATAGAATAGAAGTCGAGCAAATTGAAATGGAGATCTCGGGAAAACCTTTATACACTGAAATAAAAGAAATGTCTCCGAATTTAGAAAGTCAGAATTCAGAATGTACTCCTGAATCTGACCATGATGAAATTGAAAAATTTATAGTGATAGAAAAGAAAGGTGCATTGAGTTTAACTAAAAAAGATATTATAAAGAAAGACGAAAACATGATTGCTAGAAGGTTGGCCGTAAAACCAAAAGCCAGGGAATCAGATATTGAGATATATGAAGATATTGATGACATAAAAAGCATGAAAGAACTTGGATATGCAAACGAAAGTGAAAATGATGTAAGTAAAGGGAGTGACGATGAAAAAAAATCAGAAAAACAGAATTATCAAGGATTAATTACTGAACCCATCACTAGTAACGAATCTGCTAGTAATGACGACAGTAGTTCTTTCAATGACGAACCTAAACAATGTAAGACTGCTATTGATGATAATTATTGTACGCGTAGGAAGTCGGGTCGCATCCGAACTGTACCTGCTAAATTCCGAGAAATTCAGGAGAACACGGAAAGAAGAGGTACAAATACCGATGATACTGACTCAATCTCGAGCATTGAAACTGAAAAAGATGAAGAAAACCAAAGAATCGGAGAATCGATTGATTCACAAAAAACTTTTAATGAGAAAAGACATTTGAATTCCAGTGGCGGTGATAAAAGAACTTTATTTGCGACTTCAATGGAATGTTCTAAAACTATTACAAACAACAGCAGAAAGAGATTCAGAGATACAAGTAATAAGAAGTTGTCATATACAATGAAAAACCTTTCAGGAACGAATGATAAAAGAAGTTCCAAATATGAAAATTTAGGCAGTAAGAGAACACGTAAACGGAAGCAGATTTATTCACCTTCGTAAATTGAGTTATAAAGGTTGTAAGAATTTACCGCAGTAAATTAAATTATTGTTAGAAATCGCTCAAGAAGTTCAACTTGTTCAAACTACTCTCGTTTCCTGTGAAAAATCCATGACTGAATTTTAAAAGTAGTACTCAAGTGCATAATCAGAAGTGATATCGCCAAATGCATTGTCTTACTATTCATCTATTTTTATATATTTCTGACCAGGGGCGGATTTAGGATTTAATTTTAGTGGTGCACTTTCTTAATAAACCATTACGCCTTAGGGTGTAAAAAGATAAAATACGCGGGCGTATACACAGGACATAATTGTCTTTGTCATTTACACTATCATCGACAATAAGGATAGCTTACATACATACATACTTGCTAAGTTTCAATTTTTATTTAAACTTATAAAATTGCAATGAAATTAAAAATTAGTTAATATAGTAATGAAGTAAATACTTAATAGAAATTATAGTGAAAGTTATAACTGCCGCTATAGTAAAAAAAAACAAGGAAATGGATTGTTGCCAGGTTGCACTCTCTCCTGTTAGTGGAGGGTAAAACATGAAAATTAAACAAAAATAAAAATTATACAATTCTTCAAATGTATACATGTTTCAGTTTGTTCATATTAATAAATAGAAGTCTTTCTATAAAAAAAAAGTTCTTTGTTCATAACGTATTGTTTGTTTACAAAATATTTTTGTTAAACTCGAGCAATTTTAAGCCTACGCGATGGAACTCCTTGAGAATGTTATATTATATTACCTACTTATTAATATAAACAACTCAATCTAAAACACAATATATTTTAAATACTACGAAATATAATGTTGATGTTGTTCTACATATATTCGGCTAACCAATTCATAACGAAACATAAATGATTTAACCCTCTCTTTACAATCTGGATTTTGAGACATTGATAGTTGACGATAGATGTTTTAGAAGTCGATTATTTTTATCTAGAAAACTTCTACTGATGCAGAAACTCACCTCTTCTTCTATAATAATCAGCAATGTACGATGATACGTAGGAAGCTGGAAATTTCAATCCCCCTCCAGCATGTTCAACATTCTTATCCTTTTAGGGCACTTTACCGCAAGTTGGTCAATAATTTTATCATGGTTGAACTTAATGTCACTATGAATGTGCATTAGTGCTTATCCATTAAACCTTTCCTAAAAATAAGGTATATATAATCAAAGAAGGTATAGAGGAAGTTAAGAAAACATACCTGGTTAGTGGTGTTTCTTGGGTATGTCTTGAAATAGACCAGCACATGAACATGTTAGGATACAGTGATGTAGTGGTTTTATCAATAGTCCCTGAAACTGATTTTGGTACAGTTTCAACTTTGTTTTTTAACCACTGTGTCTCCCAAGTGTCAATTTCTGCATCAAATGTGCTGAAATCTATCATATCAGAGTCATATCAAAAAATAAATTATTTAACCCTGTCTTTCCAATCAGGATTTTGAGACATTGTCGATGGTATGCAATAGAGACCATAAATCAACTCGATGTTGTCACTGTTAAACCTTGCACGAAGCTCACCTCGTCTAAGCAAGGTACTTTTATGTTTCTTATTAAGTATGTTTCGTCAAAATTTTCTTTATCTCCAGTTACAAAATTACGATATCTCGAATTATTTCCAATTCTTAGACACTTGGGTGTTACTCCTATTCTCTGAGCTAAATCGACAGCCGATTTAAACCATATTTTATGATATTCGTCAATATTCATTTTGTTACCATTTGTTGTCGAACCTGATAAAGTAAAAAAATATTTAAACTTTCTTTCGTAGCTCTATATACTGGAACATATGTGTGAACTAGCCTAAACAATCCTTCAATTCTTTCTGTCCATCTGTAAAAAATAAATATGAAAATATGAAATTAACTTGTACAAAAAACACTATAAATAATAGAATTAAATAATAAAATAAAAATGACAATAATAATAAAACACTATAATAAAATTAGAATTAAAACCTTGTGCGACAGATGTTGAGAAGTCTTTTCTTTAATTCTATTGGCAAACTTCTTAACCATTTTATCGTAAAAATCCATTCTTTTTGAAGAGTTGGCGAAAAATTCTGATATTATGCGACAATTTTCAAACATTTCTTTAACTAGATCAACTTTGTTAACACATAGATTAAGGCGATGTGAAAAACAATGTGTAAAATGAGCAAGTATTTGGATTTAAGAAGTGCTGCCACGCCTCTAACTTTACCAGACATGGCACCTGCACCATCATAACCTTGACAACGGACATTGTCAAATTGAAGACCTGAATAAAATATCAAGACAAATCGAGTCTTAACCAAACACTTTTTAAACTTCCATTAATTCCTAAAAGAAAAAAGATTATACCTATTTCTCCAATAGTATATTCATTCATCTCTGACAAAGCTTTTCCAGAGTTACCATTCTGACAATATAGAAATGAGATGAATTTCTCTTGAATTTTGTTTTTATCACACAGATACCTTAGAACAAGAGCCATTTGGTCTTGTTTGCTTACATCAGAAGCTTCATCGTGCATGACACTAAATAGTCCAGTTTTCTTAACATTCAGAATTACTTTTAAAGAATACAGAAAAAATAAGTAAACAACAGAATGGCAACTTTTTTTTAACAGAATGCGTAAAATACAAAAATATTTAAAATAAAAATTATTCTGTAAAATACCCTACCTTAAAACAAAAACAAAATTATAATAAAAAAATCAACTAAAAAACGACAGAATTATTTGATTCCATATTATGAATTTTGGTATCAGGAAAAAATTCCCCTGAGAAAAAAAACCCCCGGAAAAAAAACCCCAAGAAATATGCCCCCGGAAACCCCCCCCCCGTATAAATATTTTTTATAAACATATTTTTGGTTCTGTGGTACTTGGTTCTTCGCCCAAATTATTATTATTTCAAACAACGAATTTTATATAAAGTAAACACATCATCAAGTGTAAAACCTGATGACCAAACCGTAAAAAATTACATTTATAAATAAATAAGTAAAAAAATGAATAAATAGACATCAACCGATTAGTTTGTAACCAAATAACACTTATTTGAAACGCCGAGTTACAGAGTTAATTTATATGCAACTAATATCTTGTCTAACCGAAACCAGCCTAAAACTAGTCTATGTTATACCTTATATAAGATATGCAAAAAAGAATCCCCCCATATTCGTTATGAAGTATTAATATCAATAAAGTATACTCCAATAAAACTCTTGTAACTTTTAAGAAAAAATCGATGATGATGATTCACAATGATGTGCAGCTTAGAAGTTATTCATGCTTTTATGGTTTTTAATCTAAGAAACCTAATATCTACAATAGTTTCATGTATTTAGCATATTTATGTAGACCTTATGTAGATGTTCTGGAGAAAGAATTTGGATTTTTGAAAAATATTTTGGGGGGTTTTTTTCTCGGGGTTTTTTTTCATGGAGGGGATTTTTTCCGGGTTGTTTTTTCCTAGAACGATTAATTTTATATTCCATAATGATATTTTGTACAGGCACGTGTTTTTGCAATTGAATAAAATAAATATAAAAATTAAGTTCTTTTGTTTAAAAAGATAAAATTTTAAATGCATGTTTACACTGTTTACTAAAAGTCTTGTTTTATTGGTTTCTTATTTCATCATTATTTTTGTATAATCAATTTTTTTTTGAATTAATGATTAATTTTCCAACATTTTATTTTGATCTAAAAAATATTAAATAGTTTGTTGTATAGAAAAATATATAAAGAACACCATATTGCTATTGATAAACAAAATTAAGAAAACAGACAGTACTTACATCAGAGGAACCACATCATCACCCCTACCATGTTCACCAACAAATCTTTTCATGGGGATAAGGGTCTCTACAATTCGGTCTCTTCTACGTTTGCTAAGTGGAAATTTCGATTGACCTCTGCATTTCTTCTTTCAACATCTTCAATCCTTTATTTATTTTTTTATAAAAAGATTCGTAGATCTCCAATTGATTTATAAACTAGAAAATAGTTTTTTTTGGTCCTTGGGGATATTAACTGCTACTATAAAAGCAAATAAGGATACTCTTTCTTTAATTGCTCAAATATTTGCTGGTGCATTGCATCAGTGCACCACCCCTAAATCCACGTCTGCTGTCATATTCATATTAATTTACAAATTTTTATAAAATCACATTATATCAGGCTAAAGGCTACTGCCATTGTTCATTTCAACATCTGATTTATGTTTGGATTTTCGAAATTTCGTTCGTCGCGTATTTTCATCTCGTCACTGTTCACTATGATTTAAAGTCCTGTCACATCAGGGTTTATCTGAGGTTTATCAGGGTGTAATTACAAATGGAAAACAGCAGCTAAAATTTTTTTCTTCATGTTGTAAAAACTCTAGTGTTGCTTATTAGATTACTATATTTCTGACTCTTAATTTGAAAATGATATACTTTTTAAGTATGAAAACCTGTGTTCTTTGTCAGCAATGAATTGGCTTCATTTAATTCGTCGTAATATTTGCCTGCGAAACAGTGGCCACACTACCCTTTCTTAACTTTTTAATAGGCTAGCTGTATATGCCCGTTGAAACAACTATTGTAAAACTTTACGTTTCTTTTAATCACTATATTTAATATTTAATAGGGAAAAACACGACAATCAGTTTTCAGTGTATAAACACGTCTTCGTAAAAATCAAAATCGTATAACTAAACTAAAAAGCATTGCGCATGCGTACGGATATTTTTACACTCCGCCTATTTAAAATATTTAAGGGTAGCAATATAACAACAAAAGTCCAACAAAATGTACATGAAGCATATTATACTTCTTTAAAGTCTTAACAAGATAACAACTATTTACACTCATTGTAAATACTTTGGTCTTATATCGACAAGGTGTAACAACTGTTTCTTTAACAGTCTCGAATTCGTTATTCAGCCCTAATGGAAATAATTTGGTAATAGGTCGCTCAATAATGTTTTTAGTCTTACCTAACAATACTTTTGTTCCTGGAATTTTCTCATCCTTACTATAGATAATTTCAACGATTTTGCCTAACAACCAATTTTGTCGTGGTTGGTGTTCTTCGTACACTATTATTACGTCACCTATAGACGGCAGGAATTAAACATTCTGATTAACTTTTTCATGATATTGCTTAAGAAGTAATAAAAAACTCAACGTTTTGCCAACGTTTCCGAAAATGATTAAATATATTTTTAAGATGATTGACTTGTTTATTATAATTTATTTTTTTGTCGGTTATAAACTTATCGTTCACAAAACATAACTTTCGACCATGCAGGAAATGATTTGGCGTTAAATTATCTTCTACGTCATCGTCGTGAATGACATTTAATGGTCTTGAATTTAATACTAACTCTGTTTCGGCAACAACTGTTTGTTAATCATAAAAATTTAAATAACTTTTACCCAGGGTTTTTTCCACACAAAGTTTAACAAGAGCAACAAGCTTTTCCCAAAAACCGCCATACCATGGTGCTTGTGTTAATGTAACACAATTGTTACATTACAACAAATTGTTCTCAGTGGCGAATGTTTGTGTTCTTTCTGACGTAAAAACACTACCGTTAGCAGATAATATTTCTACGGGACACCCTCTTCGTGATAAATACTTCTTGAAACTGCTTTTTACGAAACCCTTTGAACTTGCGCCTGGAACTATTGTTTGAACTATTTGTCCGTATGTATAAGTGAGTGTACGAATTTTAAGCATTGTTATATAGTTTTTTCTTTAGTTTATAGCTTTAATTGGGCAGCGGGTGTTAAAGAAAATACATTTATTTGGTATAAAATAGATAATTTCATTGTTTATTCTCGAAAACATGGAGAAAAGAAAGACGAAAAATTAGTTAACTGAATAGATATAACATAATCGTTTTATCGTTAATATTTTAAATGATTGTAAATCTTGGACAATTTCTTGGGAATCTTTAAAACTAAGAATCCCGAAAAAACTAAGAACCCCAACTAAGCACCCCTTGAAAAATCAGTTTGGAAGACTTTTGGTGTGTAATTTATATATAAAAATAAAGCTTGGATAACAAAACACTTATTTGAGAAATTTTGTTTCCATTAATCGCCTACATGAACTGTGATGTAAATTTTTAGTTATTTTCGAAGGTTATTAGTTTTCAAAAATCGACACCATTTTAAAATATGAATTATAAACAAGACCAGATTTACATTTTGAGGATAATTTTAAAACGAGGGTTTAAAATTTACAATAATAAATAATAATTACAAAACAATTTTTTGATGCATGTAATAGTTACCATCTTGACTTTCTTAAGAGGAGATAACAACTGTTTCTGGCATCTAACAAGCATAGATCTTGACCATATTGGCCATAATATTTCATAATATCATATTTCAGCGTTAATAACAATATTTTAAAAAAAACTGTTAATTGACAAGTTCTTAATATATCCCTAAAGTAAATTATAGAAAAAAAAATCAAAAGTTAAGGTTTGTAACTGAGAACGTAGTAACGATCAATCAACTTTAAAGTCAGTAAATCTGCAAGTAAATAATGGCAAGTAGTTGGGGGAAAATGTTTGAGGAAAAGATTCAAAACGGATAAATTTTAAAGTCAATGTAATAATGTAACAAAATCGCAATAACAGAGAGCAAAATTTATTTTCAAAAATTTAACCTAAATCTATTCAAGTTTTTTCCCCCAAATGTTTTTACATTACTTTGATTAGGATACATTGTATCCTCAAAATATATTAAAAACTTTTGAGTCAAACAATGGCATATATTTCGGAAAGGGGAAATGTATGCTACTCATAGTAAACTTTCAAAATTAACTTTGCACCACCTCTACCTGTTCTTCCGCCTCCTCTGCCACTTCTTCTGCCTCCTCTACCTCTTTCACCCACTTATGTAACCACCACATACCCTAACAGCACTTCTTGTAGTATAACAAGACGTCGCACTGTTGTATATCATCCGCAAAGCAATGGCAGGATGAAAATACAAACAAAACATTAAAAGGGTATTGTAAATTATTCTACCCTTAGTATAACAA
>JAUELD010110305.1:8405-35114 GCA_031471615.1 Aglantha digitale | reverse complement strand
TATGAAACATGGAACATATACATATGAAACATGGAACATATACCTATGAAACATGGAACATATACATATGAAACATGGAACATATACATATGAAACATGGATTATATATACCTATGAAACATGGAACATATACATATGAAACATGGAACATATACATATAAAATATGGAACATATACACTTATGAAACATTTAGCTCGTCAATGAATTAATACATCAACTTGTTAATAATGTATTCTTCTTTTATTTTGCTTTCCACTCAATTGACTCTTTGATAGGCTTATTGAAATCCTAAACCAATAGTTTAAGTAAACATAACATGTGTTTTTTAATAATTCATAGAATATAATTAATCTAGTTCAGACGAAAACATTAAAAATAGGATTTTTTTTCAATGAATAATAATAGCAAATTGTTTTTCCCAGCCTCGTCAAATTGATATGATCAAGTTTAAGTAGTTTTGATAAAGCTAATCAAACCTGTTATAAAATAACTTTACCATAGGTTGGTATTTATTACATATCTATATATCATAGTTTTTTTTATAAAAGAGAACTTTTTTTTCCATTCGCCTTAAACTTTAATAAGGTATTGAATGACATCAGCAGGCCTCAATGATCATTTCAATATACATTTTTTTTTATTTTCAAAGAACTAATTCATCATATATTTTTTTCTCAAAAGAAAATAATAATAAAATAAAAAAAAAATATGTATATATATGTGAAAAGAAATTATATATTAAATATATGTAGTCAGTGTATGGCATAAGTATAGTTAATATATGACAGACACAAGGTTAAAACAAAAATATGAAAAATTCAAAAGAAAATGGAAACAAGTTCAGATATGGTTATGTACAAGCGGAGTACTATAATTCACGAAGAGGCTATTTAAAGAGAAGAATTAGTTTTAGTATTTTTATTGTGATTGATTTTTGGAACAAACATTCTTGACCAGTTCGTGACCAGTTCGTGTTTGTAAAAGCAATCGTCATTGAAAGATTTGCTATGAGTTGTAATTAGGAAAAACTGAGTTGTAAAAAGCGAAGGTTAAAAAAACAAAACGGGGGTGGTGGGTTTGTAAGGGGTGTTTATAAGGGGTATACATAAAGTGTTGAGATGGGTTATGGTCATGTTTATTTAGTAGATTTAGTGAGCCTATTCACATATTCTAATGTATAGCTATTAGTCAGTAAGTTCATGATAATAGATGGGAATAAAATAATGGTAAGATGTTTTCTATAAGTTTAAAGGAATATTTCTTATAGCTGCTAACTCGATGTAAGAATAAATAAAAGTGTAAAAAAGAAAATTGTTTTATACTATTTTCTAAAGAAACTAAAAGAATTGAAAAAAAAAGTTCTTTGAACAAATATATATTATATCTATAAATTATTCTTTCAAATGAAAATTAATAAAATAAACTAAGTTTTTTTTTTTGTAAGAGAAATTAATAAATTTATATATTATATATTTTTAGTTGTGTTTTGTTGAATTTCTATTTAAACGTATTAAAGCTTTTTGAATGTGTATGTAGCTATGCAGTATAGCTCCTTAACAACAGAGATATACAACGCGGTAAAATTCATTGCAAAGTGTAATTGAAATTTTTTTCATGGAAATTCGGATTACTTCTTCGTTTAAAACGGTTGCTGGTTAGTTGTTTTATTGGCAGTTAGTTACACGAAATAATATTTATATTTATAGATAACTTTTTGTTGAATATATTTCTTTAATCCTACAAGATTTATCTCATTAATAAATCTAGATCAAAAAACAAGACAATAATAAATGAATTAAGAGCAATTTTTGTATTAAAAAACTATATACATAGCTATAACATATACAATAATAATAATAATAAGAGATAACACGGTAAAGGTTTGATTTTCTTTACGAGAAATATAAATAAATCTATTTTTCCACGTTTAAAGAAAAACTTTGCTAGTTTCATTTATTTTTGATAAAAGTTAACGGTTATGATGAATCTTATCCACATGAAGTAAATAACATCTAAAGATATTTTGTTTTATTTTTTTAAAGGCACATACCACATAAAAAATAAACACACATTTACACAGGGATACCCATTTTGTCTTGTGTATCTCGATTAATTCAAACAGCTCGTAATAACAGTGCATCGTATTTGGTTTAATAAAATAATTTTATATTCAAAATGACTATGGATGGCAGTATGGATAGTAATTCCATTTCAAGTGATTCTACACAAGGAGACGACCAGCAAGAGGTAACTTCATAGCTTTTCTAGTTCGTGTTTTTCTAAAAGAATATTATAAGCAAAATCTTAACAAAAGTAAAAAATTTGGTTGCTAGGTAGTTAGGTAAACATGAAAAAATAACATTAGAGATAAGAATGTTACTGTTTTTGAATATATTTTTCGTTTTCAAAAGACTGCGATGAGATGAAAAAACATAAATGTTTCATAAATATATTGAATATGAATATTTAAGAGAATTCATTAAACGCGCCAAGTTTTTTATTTCAACATGTTATTGAAAATTCAACTTGTAAAAATAAGAATTCTAACGTATAGCTTATGAATCGATTGCATAAATAATGATTCGATTCAAATGGTGCTAAAAAGAATGTTTCCAATCCTTTAATAATGATTTAAATATATAGCTTTGAATAATGTTTCGAGCGCATATTTTATTTTTCTAATACGTCACTAACTACATAATCTGTGATTCGATTTTAATCATAAATGTGACAGATTTTTATTAAAAATTCTTTTAGTCACTGAGAATTTGATGCTAATATTTACTCAAACTTAAATTGAGAAAATGTCACCATCTTTCTGTGATACAGCAGATATTTGATATTTGTATATATATACGGTTGTTTGCATAGTATATTAATGTTCAATTCATAATATATTGCAGATGCCTTTATACATCTAATTCAAAAGTAAATATTTGTTAGCAAATTTCTTTGATATTTTCCAATTAATCAGAAAATAAAAGAATCCTTTTTTTGTCCTGATAGCTATAATTGTACTGTGAAAAATATTTCATAAGCCAAATCGTTGTTTCTCTGTTTTTTTTTAATATATATATTTTTTTTAATTAGAAAATGATTATTTCCAGCATGAGATACTGTGAAAATTTAAATTCCCTTTTGTTGTTTCCAATTTTCAATTATTAAAATGTACAATGCTTGGCTACTTAGTTATTTGAATACTTTTAAAAATGTATTTTGCAGTGAAACTAAATTAACTTTAGACCAAAAAGTATTCCACTTTTATTTTTTGCAATTTTTCAAGTCATCTCAATTAAAAACAAATCATTATATTTAGCAAGTTTTAAAATTTTCCCATGGTTGACAATTTTGGAAAAACAAACTTGCATCGCTGAACACTTTTTTAATACTGATATAACCATTAACAAGAATTCTAACTTTTACTTTAATTTTTTAATAGCTCAAGAAGACGTTTCTCTTAATTACTCTCTAATTTTAACAAAGATGTAATAATTAGCTATGCTAATGTCGGAGATATCCTACAAAAAAGATTTAATTCTATTAAGGTTTAAAATATCAAAAGGATTTTTGATTAACGATTTATTGAGTAATTGTAAAGAGGAGCGTATTGCTCATCGTTTGTTTCGTATACAATAGCAACAACAATAAAAAAAACTATACATGCTTTTGTAATAATAACTTACTTAAGACGGACGGCACATGGATAAAATAATTATAATAGTTCATTATAAAGAAAGATCACAGTCTCTTTATTAAATTCTTTTATATAGATCATTTCCTTTCCACGTAGTGCATTTCTCTATGAAACTGAACTACTAAGGAATCGATTGAATTGCGCGCAGAAATTGAAATTACATGCGAAGTTTTTGTTCTTATTTCAATGAAATTTTTTATTTTTGTTCACACGGTAGGACTTATAGCTATTTCAAAAGATAAACTAAAATCTTCGGCTAATCAAGCTGGAACTTTTTATTTTTTTATTAAATAGTTTCCAAGCAACCCCCCTCGCAAAGTCTATTAGTGTCGAACTTTCAGATATGTCTACTGGTTTCCTACCAGTGGGAAGGGAAGTATAATTTGTTTCGCCATCCGGAAATATTTCACTGAGAACAAGTTTAACCGATCAAATAAATATATTATTAAACACACTTGAATAGACTTTATTGTTTTAAACAACAAAATCCCGCCTTTCTCACTTTTTCCTTAGACTACAACTGTTTTTTAATTTGAACATTTGAAGAAAACAACAAGAAATTACTTTAACTGTAACCAATAAAACGTCTGTTGTATGTAGCTATTACAGGTCTGTTACTATGCCAATAGTTAGTAACAAATCTATTATAAATTATTGACGATGTTTTTCCACACTAGTGTTTGTAGCTATTTGAAATGTAAATATTTGCTCATTTTGAAATAGAAAATTTAGTGAAAAGGGTAACCAACATTGATGACATCACGAATAAGTATAGGCTTATATTCAAGACTACTCCTTGGATATCATACTAAAATTATTAAAAGCTAATGGCACTAAAAAAAGAGAATTTAAATATAAATGGCAAAAAATATTTTTTTGCTTTTAAAAAATCTTTAGCTAAAATTGGGAACAATAATAATTAAACTGGGAACATTAATTAGTTCATTTGAACTTCTATAAATTTTATAAATCGGCATCTTCAGATGATATCCCAAACACACTAGATCATAATAAATTTTAAACGATAACGAAATTAGACAAAAACTTTAAATTGTTTCATGACGATAATATAATAGTTTAATTAATTTGTTACTTATGCAAAAGAGCAAAGAGCAAATTATCCTTTTGAGTTAATAATTAAATCCTTTTATTTTTGCAAATCATCGTAGATCAAAGTCATTTAAAATAATCAATAGCCACAAAAATGTAAGTAAGCTACAATATATTATTTTGTTTTAAAACTTTTGAAATCTAATAATTGCAGTTATCAATGTTACTGTTATTTCTAAATTCACAAATAGCTATTAATAAAAAAAATAGCCATAATTGGCACTTAATTAAAACACTTTTAAGCTAACTTATATATTAACAGCAAGTTTTATCTAAAACGTCTTAGCTACCATTTTAGGCCTTAGCTATAATCATTCATAATATGGTTTTCGAAGCAATATGTAACATATAAATATATGTTACAAAAAGAAAAAAGAATTAGCTGTTAATTGGAAATAAAGTACTACATACTGCTAATCCATGTACAGCCATCTTATGGCTTGCTTTTACGAGTTTTAAGATTTACTATTAGTTTACTGAGTTAATAGTTCCAGTTTTATGATAGATAGAAAATAGAGTTTTTGAAATTGAAATAAGTTGCCAAACAATGTTTGGCTATATTTGTAGCAAGTAATTCCCATCTAGATATAATAGCTATATGTATAATAACATATAAATCCATGATATAATGATCTTTGATTTGTTACATTGTCCCATAGATGTAACAAGGACTTCGATTATTGAACGAAAAAGGAATATGACATGCCTATATTTTTTTTATTTTTTATTTTAAAATCTTTAAAAGAATTATTTAAAATTTAGCTTTTTATCTACTGATAACATAAAAACTTAAATAAAAAAACAGTAAATATTGTGGGGGGGAGGGATTCATTGTTATTGAGAATTTAAATTGTTGTTTCGAAAATCGTCTTCAAAACGTCTTCGAATATTCAAAACGTCTTTTATTTTGTTATGATAAAATCATTTGGTTACAGGTGTCGAGAAATAACTTTTTAACATATGTGGCTGCTTTATATAAACATTGTAGATGTTTTTTAATTGACTCAAAATGTACTTACATACCATATTCTATAATGAAAATTGGTAATGATGGGTTATGGGTCCCTAGTTCCCTGGGTCTCTGGGTTACAGAAAAAAATAGAATGTGTAAATAATTCAATAGAAAACAATTTCTTGATGTTTTTATATTTTTTAAAAAATCAGCTTTAGTTAACGCTTCAATATCGGCTGGAAAACGTTGAGATACAGTTAACTTATATATATATATATATATATATTGATTTAATTAAATAGTTCCTCTTTTGTAAACCTTAAAATATTATTTCGTAAGAATACTTGTAATTGAATAAGAAATAGAAGAAAACTAAAAATCCTTATAGTTAAACAATAAATTTGAAAATAGATATAAATAAAAAAAATAGTACATACAGAATTTTTTTTTTTCATCTGCTAAACGCTTTATGTATTTTTTTATAAAACAGTAAAACACATTCTCATTCTATTTTTTTAATATCTTATTACAATGAAACCGTTTGAGAATTACATACAGTTTGAAGGGGAATGTATTCAGGTTAGTACTGTTTCTACTGAGAAACCATTTAATTTAACCTTACATCTTAACCGATATCATTCACAGACATGGTTTTGTTTACAGCTGTTGCGTTGACAAACTTGAAAACATTTTATAACCTAAAATACAAAATTGTCAGACAAGTTTCACTTTAAATTCGTATGTTAAAAGCTTTTAAACAGAAACTTTGAAGCATCCCGGTTTATTTATTAATATTTCGACTTTTAAAACATTAGGGACTTTTTTTTTGAATTTTTATTTACTATATTGAAAAAACTTTTCAAATCAAGATATCTACCCAACCAAAAAAAAAGTGTTTTCCTAAAACTTTTCTTTGAATATTTCTTTGAATATTTTCTATATGGTTTTACTTTAGGTTCGTACGTTGTTCGTAAGTGGTCTACCCATGGATACTAAACCTAGAGAAGTATATTTGATGTTTCGTGGATATAAAGTGAGTACCAATTAATTTTCGTTTACCAACACGTAGCTAATTGTAGTTTTATATACCGACTAATTTTTCGTGTACCAACGACTAATTATCAAAGACTATTTACTGATATCTGTAAACAGATTTATTGAGAAGCACGAGGTAGCGTTTGTATTCGTCGAATATAAAAAATCCAAAAATTAGATTCTTCAAAAACAGTTTTTTATCTATCAAAAAATTTACTTTTTAGTCTGAGTATAAACTATTTAGAATTGGAATCTTTTGGGCTAGTTGGTCTGCAGCACTCTTCGTGCAGGTCAGATCTTAAACGACATTTTCTTATAAAGTTATTTTTATGTACTTCTAAAACATCTTTTTTTAGGGATATCAGGGCTCTTTATTAAAGCTAACTGGAAAAGAGGTAAAGCAACGTAACTTATTATCATCATTATTATTACATCATTATTGGAATCAGCGTTTGTACCGATGTTTTTAATAATCGCATTATATCACAATTAGCATTATTTAATAAAAACAACACGTGACATAAACTGTTCTTATTTGCTGAAAACATGCGTTTAATAAGAATAATTGGCATTTACTCATTTTTTTTCGTGTATTAAATGTTTTTTGGGTTATTCAAGGCAATGTGAAGGAGTTTAAAACACTTGGGACTCTCATCCACAAAAAAATCGTTCCAAGCTTTTAAACTATCTTAAAATGTATTTACATTCTATTGCCTTTGTGGCGTCTATTTCCAATAATTAACCAGAAATATAAATGAGAAATACTATTAGCTGTTTTTTTGTGATTTCGTGTTTCTAAAGCAAAAAATGATGTATCTATTTTAATATACACAGTTTATTTTTATTTAGGGAAAGAAAGCTACGGTAAGTAAAACTTTTTGATTGACAATTTGTTTAGAAGTCTGTTAATATAAGAGCAGGATTAACTGAGGGTTTATGAATGACACGTGGTTGACGATTGATTGTTTGTAAAGACACGTGGCTTAGAAATTGAAAATGTTAACATTTGTTCAATCTTGAAGTTGTTGTTTCCATTCATCCTGGAAGTTTCCTGGAACACATTCGTTTCTTTTGTTGTTAGTTTGTTGTAGTGCTTTTATTGCAATGGTTTCGTCGCAGTTGACTTTGCTTTTGGTAGTGTAAGTCGTTGTGTTAGCGGACATATACAGCTAGATAGACCTACTTGATTTTACCAAGCTAAATTATTAACCATAAAAAATAAAGTTGCACAATTTGTATACCCTTCAATATAATCATGCTTGTTTATAAACTTGTGATGTGTATTTTTAAATGAAACTTCAACATAGGTGTGAATATATTGATATATATATTGACCAACTAGAATGAATTGAACTTTTGTTTTAGCCTGTAGCATTTGTAACATTTGAAAACCGTGACCAAGCCGAACTCTGTAAAGCAGAATTACAGGTATTATTTGAAAGTATTTTTTACAGAAAGTAGGTGCTGTAAATAAAGTTAAACCTCATAGAACCTTTGAACAAAGACTTTCAAACAGTAAAGAGTTTTAATGAGCTTAATTTAATCATTACCCAACCTTTTTACACATTTTGTTTAAAAAAACATGCATGATAAAAAATACTTCTAGGGTGTTCGCTTCGATCCGGAGTTACCTACTACGATTCGTATCGAATTCGCAAAAGCTAACACCAAGGTATCTAAACCTACGACCTCGGTAAAACCAACTAATATTGTAATACCACCCGGTACGCATGGCATCCCATCACCTACGTTTCCTGGCTGTAAGTTTCTATATGCAGTTTGCTTTATGATATTTCGTTAATTTTATAATATTAATTTCGTGACACACCCATTATCTTTAATGATTCCCCTGATAACAATCTCCCAACTTATATGTTGCGACTGTCGAGTACAATATGACAAGTATTCCTGAAATATTTCTTACATTTTGATCTATTTGTTTGGAGAACTGGTGAGTTAAGAGTTTGGTGAATTGATTTCACGCCAATAAACAGCTTCGTTTCCAGTATTTTTTAAGCTGTTTTTTTCACTTAACAACTGAATTGAAAAACGTCAAAACACGTATTGGAGTTTAATTAGAAAATGAAAATATTCTTGAAATTGCTCTTTTGCCCTATACCTGTAAATGTAAATCTCTAGGCTATGCTTTTCCATTAGTCAGAAATAAATAAAATGTAAAATAACCGCAAGAGTAAAAAAGCAGTAGCACCTAATAGCAATTAATAAAACAGAAACTTGGGTATTTTTTTACAAGGAATTCTTGAGATAATTCTAACGGGATTTCTTGTTACCATGGATTTCTTGTTACAAGGTGAAAACACAAAACCAATTAAAAACTATTTGCACTGTGTGAAACTGTGTATATTTGCATACTAGAAGTTAAATTAATCAGTATATTGATTTAAAATCTAAAGGTCACTGTTTCATTAAATAATAAATGAAGTCATATTTTTCATATTTTAGTTGATCTTTCTACTGGTCTATTTACACCTCCTGAAGGACAATGGTCACCGCAAAGGTAAGAGGGAGTGTTTTTGAACCCAAATGCTTCAGCTGTAAATCGGAGTAATAGGCACACTGTTAACGTTTCATATGAATGATGAATGTGCACCGTTCATAGCTTGAGTATGTTATTATTTCAGCACAACTTTTACAGACATTAATGGTAATCATGTCACTGCACTACCACAACAAATGCACCATGGTTTAACCACGGTGAGTAGAAAAGGTTTATCTAGCTAAACCGTTAGTCGGTATATGCTATTTCAAGTCCTGGGTTTTAATTCGGGTCGGATTGTAGAAGCGGTCGATAAAATAAGACTCTTTGACTTTTACACTGGTGAACAGAGATCATAAAATCTGTTTAAAAACTTATATAACTTCATCTGTTATGTACAAAGAACCTTAAACCTAACCCTTTCGCATTCCTGAAAAAAGAATAGATATAAAATAGCAATAGACAGAAAGTTTTTCCACAGTTCCAATCTTTTGTGATGAAAGGCATTGAATAAGCAAACAGTGCGTTTACTTATTTGATTCATTTAGCATAATAAATTATTGTGGAGTTACCATCGTATAATATGCACATTTATAGACTAATATATCAACTAATATTCATGAAACAATCACACTGAAAACTCATTCGGCTTACTAGCAAACAAGTGCTTTGGAAACCTATATTAATGTTTCTATCAAATATTTTATGATCAATGTTTTCACGTGGAACAAAGTCTGTTTTATCAAAGAGTTAGTTGGACAAAATTCCTTGGTTTTGTTGGTGTGTCTTTTGATACATTTGATAAAGAAAATGCATTCATGATGTTAATTTAAAATTAAAATTATTGCATCTTTGCCTCTCGTACGTTTAAATCTCTTAATATAAATACCGTTTAAAATAATTTATTCTAATATTTGTTAATATATTACTAATAATTTACTAATATTTTTATTTTCAGTTACCAATTGCACATTCGCCACTAATGGTAAATAACTTTACTAACACCGGTTAACACTTCTGCAATCCAGGTTTTATAGATCTGATAGATTTTAAGAAACCTGGATTCGAGGTTGATAACTTGTTTTCTCTAGAGTATGTTTTAGCAATTCTAGTAATTTATTTGAAAACTTGAATTCGAAGTTGATGACTTGATGGTTAAGAGTAAATTTTAAAAATAACATTACTTAGTAGCCTAGATTAAAGAGGTTGATGATTTTTGCTTTGCCTCAGAAAACTGGAATCGAGTTCAAAAATTCGAGATAAATTACTTAGAGCGAATTTTAATAACTTGCCATCTCCAACTTGATATTTATTTGAAAACAAATGTGCACACGTGCAGACCATTATGGCTTACCCATACGAAAGTATAACGCCAATAAATTTACACCCATTAATTCAATTCAAGGCGTACTTAACACCCTTTTGTTTATTTTAAGGCGTATTTATCACCTTTGGATCGACTTTCAACACTAGCTATGAGTCTACCTCAGCCTGTAAGTGTTGATGATGCTTTTCCACAGCACGTTTTAAAACACAATTAGCACAAAGTTTTCAACATTACAAGCACGTTTAAAAAGCATGGCGCACAACTTTCTTATTGAGCCTAAATGGAACTTGCACAAAGAAGACGTTATAAATTTTTAAAAAAAGATTTTTTAAAATGAGTCATTATTCAAATACGTTGATTCTTTATAATCTGCCATTCAAATATTAACCAATTTATTTTTTTTGTGTGTAAAATAAAATACTTGCGAGATATTAGTACCATAAACTTTTTTAGCTTTCAGATCTATAGAGGTTTCTTGTGTCATACGTGATATAGTAATTATTTTAACTTTTATGTATTAATTGGATTTGTGTCGATAAAAAATATGAATATGCAAGATTTTACTAAGTTCTTAAGCTTGTAACAGATTTTAAATCTATCTCGATCTACTTATGTATCGATTACTTACTATTAATGCAATATATAACACAAAGGTAGAAATAAAGACTGTTGTAGATATTAATCTAAATAAAGCAAAATTTGTTTTTATAATGCACTAAAACGCAACTTATTTTTTTTAATTTAACAGTGACGTCAAAAAAATGAACTAAATTATAGCTTTCCACTGTTAAATTAATACATTCATATTTAGCTGGCGGCACCGGTTTCTATTGGTAACCAATCCCATCAATTAGTCCTTAACTCTATGCTTCCCAATCTTGGCGATGGGTCACCACCTTGTACCACATTATTTGTGGCTAATCTTGGTTACAACACAACAGAAGACGAGCTGAAAAGCGTGTTTGGAAGGTCTGTATTAAAAACTTTTTCTAAATGGTAATTAATGTTGCTTGGAAAAAGTTTGTTTTTAAAATATTTGGTGATATATATTATTTGGTATATAAATATATATATATTTAAAATAATATGACCAATGGTTGAATAACCCCAAATCCTTAAAACCCCATATACATCACATTTATAGTAACGTATTTAAAATATAAATGCTACTTTCGTTTGATTCATTAACCGTTCACCATGTTAAACTTATTCGACATGTTAATTTATATTCCATAACTGTATCCCATTTTTATAACTACGGGAAATATAGCGCGAAAAAATGCATATTATCAAAGTTCTTATGTTCACATATATTATAAAATTTTACTATATGTATTTATTTTTTTCAAAAATTTCTTTTGGTAGAATTCCAACATTTCGTCGTTTAAAAATGCTTCGTAACAAAGGCACCACACCAGTAGCGTTTGTAGAGTATAGCGACCTGATGGCTTCGGTTCAAGCCAAAGCGTTATTGAGCGGGTAAGATAAAATTTTAGATTTTTTTAAGTGTATATTCGATTCAAGTATGCACACAGAATATGGTAAATCTGAGCTTCATCACAATAAGCAATCACCAAAAACTAAACAAAATATTTTCGCTCTAACAAGTTTTAATTTTTTTTTTTCATTAAATACAATTTAATAGAATACTATTTCCACTGTATTTCGCTCCTGCATTTTGATGAATTTACTTAAATATTCCTTAAAATTTAGACGCGGAAAATGTTATATTTATTTGTTTAAAATATCAACCGATTTTCTCTTTTATCTTTAATCTGAGTTACATACAACCAGCATCGACAAATTATATATTTTTTGTTTTAGTCAAGTTTTGTTTACGTCCGAAAATGGAGGTATACGTATCGAATTCGCCCGTAATCGTATGGGAGAGGTAAATAATAACATAATTCCAGTTGCAGCATCATAGAGTTTATCAATGTTTTTTAGTTAATTACGAGAAATTTTTATCAATATTTTTTTTTAAAAAAAATAATCATCAAAATTTATTTTATTATAATTTCTTATATTTTAACTCACTCTGTACCATATCGCTTTATATATAACGAGATAAAATGATTTTTTACCTACGAGTTAAACAAGGCGTCTTTCCCTTAAGTCGATTCCATCCTTGATTCTACCCACGTTTAACAGCTAATGACATTTAATGCATGCGTATTCACACTGCTAATACACTAATTCAGCATTATCAAATTTAGCTACTTTATATCTAAACCAGAGCTATGTTGCTTGTTGTTTTTAACCCCTTGGGAATTGTTAAATGAGTTTATTTCTTTAGTAAAATTTCATGACAGAACCGTATATAAGTAGCATTATAAAAGACTGGAAAGCTTTTGCTCCAAGTTGGCTAAATATAGTAACTGATGAATTGGTGTATTTTGATATCCGAAAGTATAATTATGCTTGGAGTTCTTATTTTGAATATAAAATAGTTCTTATAGGAACCTAGCTGTAATTTTAGTGTTTGTGCAATGCAAAAAATTGCAAGTACATACGTCTGCCAATACATTTATAGGGTGACAGCAAATATTTAGTACTAGCTACAATTGATATATGCAATTCGGCTGATACAACAAATTTGTTGATAATAATAAGATAGGTCACATGACAGGATGTAAAATATATATTTAGTCAGAACGACGAAGATAAAAAATTATTATTTACTTTTTTCTAATAATATTTTTCTCTTTAATTTTTGAGTATTCGTGTCATTAAAGCGCGAATATCAATTGTCCATTAATTAAACTTCTAGTGTATAATGATAATGCTATTCTTATTTTTCAGTCTGGTAAAAAGAGTGACGATGCAACTATCGTAAATAACAACTTAATCGATAAATAAATCAATAAACGAGTAATAACTTAATAAATTTATTAAGAATTAAGAATTCTAGTTTCATGTTTTTTTGGAACGAGAAAAATAATTAAAATAATTTTTAATGTAATTTTAAATATAAAATTATTTGAGAAATTTAATATTAAAATTTAAAATTAATGTTTTTTTATACTTTTTTTTTCTGTGTGTATTTGAGTGACACTCATGTAATAATGTCTTATTAACATACGATACCAAGTAAATCAATACATTGATGGCATCTTTGAGAAGTTTGGTTTACTAAAGCATAACGATGGAAAGCATTTGTTACCTATTTTTCAACAAATTGTCCAAAAAATAAATGGAATATAATCCAACGCTTCATACTTATAAATTTTCAATTGACAAAATAAATAGGTAACGAGATTTTTCCTTATTTGTTATTTACTGTAAACATAAATAAATAAATAAATAAATTAATTAATAATAAATAAATGAAATCATTAACTATTTGACAGCAGGTATATAAGCTGTGTTAGCTTAACTACTTGAGTTTGAGTTTGCATTATATCATTCCTGTCAGAAAAATTCATATCCTTAGTCTTATATCGTCTTTCATAGTCTTTCTTATTCCAACCTCACTCCATTTTTATGATATAACTTTTTTTGTGATACAGCGACAAATCCAGTATTAAATAATAATGTTAACAAAATAAAGATGACTGGTGATTATAACGACATATTTATCATGAGAAAGCTTTGGTATGAGCAAAAATTAAATAAAAATTTTAACGTTTTTTTTCTGAAATTTTAGTTTAGATTAGTTTAAAGTAGGGTCGAGCTTCAAAAGACAATGTCGTCTTAAATGCCAGCTAATTTTATTTTGACAAGCCCAACTTTGTTTATACAACCTAATCCCGCCAACTTTGTTTTATTTATCTGACTTTTATTTATTGTTAGTAGTATTTAAATTACTCATGAAAAGAGATGAAAAGTTGTATGTGTTTTTTTATATTATATATCTAGATTTTTGTCATCTTAGTAGAATCGTTTAATACTCTATTATTATTATGTATATATACATTTGGACTGTTTTCAATAACAGACAATAATTGCGAGAACAGTTTTTTGTTATTTTTAAGAATTGACCAGTTTAAACGTGTGTGCTGTGCTGTTATTCACCAAACCCCCATCACCAAAATATTTTTACAATTGTCTAAATCATCGTTGATATATAGTAACTTATATGAAAAGATAGGTCTCTTGATAACAGCTTATGAAATAGCATTTTGGATCATATGTTCGTTTGACCATGTTCAAATTTAATAAGTTTAGTACATATTTAAATGGGTAAGGATTAAGTAGAGAGGTAAGGGTTTCTCCGTTTCATACAATGCCTCCTAATACTTACCATTGAGCCACTGCGACTTAAAAACTTAGATATCGAGAATTTGAAAGGTGTGTCTAATTTAGTTTATCGCTTTTGATAGTTTTGTAAACTATTGCAAACAGTTATATCTGAAGCTAAAATATCGAAAAAACAAAACAATTATGCTCATGTTTTAAAATATAATCTAGTGAAATATTGAGACTTAAAGCAGACTTTTTAATAATTTATAGTTACTATATTCTATAAGTTAGGTTCCTTTGGATCTAATTCTTATTTACCTAATACTAAACTTTACTTTTATTGGATTTTGAATATATTAGCTAGAAGTTTTGAAAGTAGTTCGATTTTAATTAAAAAACCTAGTCTTCTAAAAGAAAAAAGGGAGAACACAGACAAATGGTAATATAAATACAAGAAAAATTCATCGAACCATATTATTTTCCCACGATTCTTTTCAAAACTTTGCTATTCACTTGTTTATCTTTTAAATACAGATACTCATTTTCAATATATAAGCTAACAATGCAGAGAGGATAAATTTTTTAAAGTGTTTCCTGTTCTCTTGCCCTTAGTATTTCTTTATAAATTATGCGATCAACAAACCATTTTAATTTAAGACTAGATACGCCGTTTTGAATGTTCCCCCGTTTTAATGATAAAAGAACAAACTGTCTGTTGAGATTGTTGATTAGCTCTCAGTTGTTAGAAATAATCCACTAGATTCCATGATTCTAAAGATCGTAAGGTTTCGGTATTAACTCTTACAAAGAGGTGACCAGCCCTATCTTAAATATATTTAAACTGCGAAAGAAAACTCTTTGATACACATCCCAAACCACTCAAGTTTTATGTAACTGCCAAAAACCTTAGTGTTAACCTAACTTAAAATTATTTCAACCGTATTAATCCTAAACTTATAGTTAACAATAAAATGTTTTAGAAGGTAGTAAAACCTTTCTTTTCGGACAACATTATCTGTTCAAGAAAGATTACAAGTCTAACAATAAATGCTAAAATAAGTCATTTTAAATCATTTCAATATTCAATAAGTTTATTCCTTCAAAATGGTCTTTCCAACATATCTCATCCAGATATAACACCCATGTCAAAATAATTCTAAAATCTAATACGGTAGCTGAAACACGGCTTTCTTAGTTACGCGATTTCATTTTCGGAACTCTCATTGCGATTGTTACTTTTTAGCCTTCGTTTGGCTTCCATCGTTAGCAATAATAAACTTCTAGGAAACTTCCAGAAATACGGGCGGGAAGTATCTTCCAAAATCTTTAACATCCTATAACATATTTCTCTGTGCGTAACTTGGACTTAACAAATTTATTTCTTAAACATGGTTACCCAAAATCAGGAAGCTGGAAATGCCTTCAAAGACAGAGAAAAACCAACACAAGTCCGAGCTAGTAACATCACTGCAGCTAAAGGTAAAATTAAGGTACTACCTTATTGAAATAGATGGAATTACCAAAATTAACATTACTTTACACCTGCATAGTTGTATTGACTGATTTAAGTTCCTTAAGTTATGTGGCTTATGGGGCATCTCCAGTTTTTCTTATATTTGAAGGTTTCTTTGCAAGAAAAGTAGCAACCACCAGAATCTATGTTAGTTGGATGTTTTTAAATATCAAGTTATCATAGGTAGAACATAGTATTACTAATTCTAACATGTAGCTAATATGCTTTGTAAAAGACAGCCTGTTTCTTTTAATTTACGAAAAACTCAATTCAAAATGTTGGAAAAAACCACTAAGAGTACAAACATAAAAACTTTATAGAAAACTTCTATTAATGGCAACCAATACTAAAACCTTAATTTATTCACTTGATTTACCTACCATAAATATATCAAGTATTCTCACTATGTTTCATTCTTGATATTTTTTATGCCAGAACTTCAAAATAAGAAAAACTTGTAACTTTTTATTCTCAACTGGCTGACTTGTTTTTATATGCAATTTAGGATGTGAATCAAGCAATTTTTCAATGACCGCCTCATGTTTTAGTTCTTACTCCATTATTACAAAAATACACTACAAAACAACAACATCTGATATCTACTTTATTTAAATAATAATCGTTCACAATAGTGATTTTGAGGGATGTTTGGTCTTTAGATTGTTCTTGCAAACTATTAAAGTATGCTATTTTAGATGCATTTCTAAGTTTACATGTGTTCAAATTTCTTAATTACAGGAACTGCTTTATGGCGATCTGTCAGGTGGCAGGATAATTAGGTTAGGTGACAGCTTTATGAAATATTGCTTTAAAAATTCTGTTAACTTGAAACAATATTTTTAGCTAGGGGATTTTTTTATATTTTATTTGCATGAAATAAGCATTTTCTTATTTAAAATATTTAAAGCATTATTAAATATAAGCACAACTTGTCTCATCAGCTTGGGTTCACTTCTATCAAATTCTGCTCATTGGTTATATTATAAAAAATAGATTTCATTTTTTTATCAGAAGTTAAATATATATATATATATGATATACCATGTAAATTATGTAAATTATTTCATGAGTTTTCTGTTTTTAGGTGTTGCTGATGCTATTAGAACCAGTTTAGGCCCCAAAGGAATGGATAAAATGGCAAGTTCTTTTTAGTTATTTTCTCCTAACATATATTTAAATAATGTTTAATTTTGCTTAGTTACGAACTCTGTTGACTAGTTGACTAAACTAAAAATTGCATTGTTGTTATGAAATTTGTTTCATAAAAGAGATGCCTGTGTACAACTATATCTTTTTACTCTATTCCCCAATATTATCTATAATTCTTGTTTATTTTGAATTAAATAATATTAAAGAATTATTACCTCAAGGTTGTGTCAAATACTCAATTCTATTCCACCTTAACTTGCTGTAACCAAAATTAAAGTCATTTGTTTATGAGATGTATGTATATATTTAGATCAAAGCAGCAGATGGCACTGTCACTATAACAAACGATGGTGCTACAATATTAAAACAGCTGCAAGTTATGCACCCAGTTGCTAAAATGGTAAGCTTGAAGAAGTATTAAAAATTAAAATGTATGGATTAATAATGATGAATTTTTATGACTATTTATTAGATCAAAACTTGTATCTTTAACTATTAAGTAAATTTCAGATGTGTGTGTCTATCTAAATGAATAAAAACAATGAAAATACTTGCATGTTATTTTATTAAATGCTTGGCGGAAATCCCTTTTAATAAATTTTGTCACAAGTATATTGAATGGTAATTTTAAATGAAATGAATTTTGTGACATTATAAATGAAGTGATATATAATTTGGTTTATTTAGTTTGTTGAATTATCAAAAGCCCAAGATGTTGAAGCAGGTGATGGAACAACTTCAGTAGTTGTAATTGCTGGAAGTCTCCTCAGTGCTGCACAAAGGCTTCTAGAGAAAGGAATTCACCCAACTATAATTTCAGAAGCATTTCAAAAAGCATCTGTTAAAGTTGTGGAAATCCTTACGCAAATGGCTACACCAATCAATCTTAATAATAGAGAATTACTTATGAAAAGTGCTACAACTTCCCTTAGTTCAAAGGTTGGTTAGTTACTAAGTCTACTTGAGTGACACCTCTTTTGTTACATATTAAAAGTAGTATTCTGTTTAAATTGGACTCAAGATGTCCTTTGTTTTAAATAAGGTAAAAAATTAGTTAATGTTTTTAGGTGGTCTCGCAATATTCAAATCTTTTAGCACCCATATGTGTCGATTCAGTAATGAAAATTGTTGATATTGAAAAGGATCGCAATGTTGACTTACGAGATATTAGTGTGGTACCAAAACTAGGGTGAGAGTTATTATTGTTTTTATCTAGAAATCTAGTTACTGTAAATAGGTTGTTCAAGATGCATGTCCCAAAATAGGACAATATAAGTATTAATTGTTTATGGTATAGAGAGGTGAGGGGTTCAGCTTATAGTTATTTACTAAATAGCATATCAATAATTATAAATAAGGCATTAAGAGCTATATTGTTTAAAGAAAAGAAAGATCCTATTTTATATCTTTACAATGACCAGTTCTTAAATCTTGATGACATAATAGAGTTTGGATGAAAATTATTTTTAAATTTAACCTTGGACATTTTCCTTCAAACTTTAAATATATCTTTAAATCCTTAAGTCACACATTTCAAACATGATTTAACAATGACAAATATAAACTAGTTCTGCCGCAGTATTCTTTGAAAATTTTGAGATGGTCTTTATCTTTTAGAGTAATGCAGATATGGAATAGTTTAGATCCATGTTTTTCCAATGCTTCTAATCTTTTATCTTTCAAAAGTGAATTTAAGAAAATGATGTTAAAACGTCAAAGTATCAGTCAATAATATATATGTTTATTTTTATATATTCTTCTTATTTATTTTCTATTTCAATATCGAGTTGATAAAAAAGAAAATATTACTTTTTTTGTATGTAACTATTTATTATATATATTATTAGTAGTGTAGCATAGAAAGCCATCTCATGGTTATTTCTACACCATGTATTGCAAATTATTTTCTGTAATGTTAAATGAAATTAAAATAATATCAATCAATCAATGTCAATCAAAATTAGTATAGATAAAAAGTTCTGCTATTTTAGTTTGGTATAGGTTTTTTTTTATCTCCCTAAGAGTAACACTTGAGTAACTATTATGTGAATTCCTTGCATGATTATCCTAATTTATGTATAATATTGATGTATCTCTATTTTTGTTACAGTGGCACAATTGAAGATACAGAACTTGTTGACGGATTAGTTTTGAATCACCGTATATCTCATTTCGCTGATGGTGTCACTCGTATTGAAAAAGCAAAAATTGGTCTTTTGCAGTTCTGTATATCACCACCTAAAACAGACATGGAAAATAACGTTATTGTAAGCGATTATACACAAATGGATCGTGTTTTAAGGGAAGAACGTCAATACATTTTAGATATATGCAAGAAAATTAAAAAATGTGGAATTAATGTCGTTTTCCTACAAAAGTCCATCCTAAGGTAGATATTTGTCTTCTATATTCATTGAAAGTATTTGTTTATTGTCTATTACTGGAAATATTAGTGTTTGTGTTGAATTGTTCTTCATATAAAATTATCTCGTATTTTTTGGTAGAGATGCTATTAATGATATGGGTCTTCATTTCCTTGGTAAAATGAAAATCATGGTGGTCAGGGATGTTGAGCGAGATGAAGTAGATTTTATTTGTAAAACATTAAATTGTCGTCCAATTGCTAGTGTTGATCATTTAAATGCTGACATGCTTGCTTCTGCTGATTTAGTTGAAGAATACTCAACGGGGGCTGCTAAAGTTATCAAGGTATCAAATATTAAATAGCTCACTTTGAATGTTCTTATTTGTTTTGCTGGTTGGAGTTGTTCTTCTAATTTCTTGTATATTTAGGTTACAGGGATCCAAAATCCTGGTAAAACAGTTAGTCTTTTAGTTCGAGGCTCAAATAAACTTGTGTTAGAAGAAGCAGATAGGTCAATTCATGATGCTTTGTGTGTCATCAGATGTTTAGTTAAAAAAAGGTACTAACTTGATTTTATTTTGTGGGTGACATTTGTAAAGGTCTATTTAGGATCCAGTTACAACTTTCATAATCTTCTTTAGTTTTATAAGAAGACAATAATTTTTTCAATCGTTTTTAAAATCCATTATACTAATTTTTAGATCTAATTTGTATTTTGTCTGTACATATGGATGCATTTTCATACGTTATGGCATCATGTCTACATGATTTTACAATTTAGGGCATTGATAGCAGGTGGTGGAGCCCCAGAAATCGAAGCCAGTGTGCAGTTGATGAACTATGCAAAGACTTTAACGGGTAAAGAAGCTTATTGTTTTAAGGCATTTGCAGAGGCACTCGAAATTATCCCATATACGTTAGCTGAAAATGCTGGTCTTAGTCCCATTTCAGTTGTCACAGAACTTAGAAATAAGCATTCAAATGGGGATAAATATGCTGGTATTAACGTTAGAAAGGTAAAAATATATATTATATAAATGTTGGAATTAAAGTGTTCATTCAGTTAATGGTACTGAACAAACTTAAGGTTATAAAAGTTTTACTTTGTTTTTTTGTTGGATATCTTGACTTATCAACTTGAAGGGTCTTGCCATCATTAGAAAATTACGTTTCGAAGCTAACGAGGACTCAATACAAATTAACTACAATGGTCTAGGGTCTGCTGGACTGGTTGTTTGAGGTAGAGAAAATCAAACCTGCAACTAGTCCTAAAAAGAGAGTTATCTTTTAATATATTAGATGATTCTTTGTCTGAAATAGCTTCTTCTAATAATTCAATATCCTTAAAAACTTAAAAATATAAATGTATTTTTCGGCAAAACATTAGATAAAATTATTGGTTATAGGCAGCTGTGCGAAAGTTAGCTTGTTAAAAGCTCTAGTACTTACCCTTAAGTTTACAAATAGTAAAAGTCCTCTGTAGTATAAATATTGTGTCAATTTATAACATCAAAATTATTTTCCTATAGGGTTCAGTATCTAATATCCTTGATGAGAATGTTCTTCAACCGTTACTTGTTTCTACGAGTGCAGTTTCCCTGGCTGCCGAAACCGTTCGAAGTATCTTAAAAATTGATGATATAGTAAGTCTTATTTTAAGTTATTGTTATTGGCAGTATAATTGTATTAGTTTTCGGACAACGCCGTAATACATAACTCATAATAAAACCTGGATTAAAAACAATAATATATGAACCACCATTGTATTTCTCCTTGAGTTTTCTCATAGTTGATGCTAAGCTTGAAAAATATTCTGTGATAAAAACCTCTTAAAATAATGCTGCCTTAATATCTCATAAAATCTGATGTTAAATTCCTTTCTTGACAATAAATGTGATACTAGCATAAGTAGTTAAAAGTCATTGATATTTGTTATCTTTGGTCCTTTCTATACTACTGTAAGTCATATGTAGCCATATCATGAACATGTTCTAGATCTCTCTCTCTTCTCTTTGACGTGTTAATTTCATCTGGTACGCTACCAATGATTTAATTTTTCTTGTTATTTCTTTTAGACATTCATCAGATAAAAATGAGTTATATGGAGTTATATGAAGTAGAAGCATTGTGCTTGCTTGCTGTCTTGATTTATAGTTCAATCACTAATCATTGTTTATGTAAATTTTGTCCAAGAAAATAGATCATCGTGAAAGTTGTTTCGTGTTACCGTAATCTTTTTTATATGCATTGTACTTGACTGAACTAGTAGCTGCTTTGTACCATTTCCTTATTCAAAAAAATATTGTGGTCACAGTGTTAGTATATAAAACAAAACAAAAAATGTCGATTACAGTTGAGGTTAAAAGTCGATAGAAAACCACACTATAACTCCATATAGTTAACATACACGGTTTTATATTCAAATTTCGAAATCACTAACGTTTCAATTTATTCCTTTAAAAACTCATGAATTTTAATGCACTAAGCTTAAGGTGGGTTTAATATAATCAGGAGCTTTTTTTCAGTAATTATTATTAAAACTGACTTTTATTAGTAAATAAAGCTATTAAGAGGGGGAAAAGAATTTCAAAAATACAACGGACACATTTTGTAGTATTTTGGGATGGACGCCGCCTGTTTATAATTTTGACTATATTTTCCGAATCGACTAAAATATTTCATACCCATCCCATGCATTGTAAACTTTGATATAAAACTAAATTTATGGAATTTTTTCAAAGTATTTTTCAAATGTAAATACAATTAGCTGTTTTAAATTAATTTATAAAGCAGATTAATGGTCAAGCAGTTCAAGAACTACCAAAAGACTACATGTACAATTATTTAATGTCTAAAAATCTCCTCTACCATAGGAAGGTCATTCTTTCTCAATGTTTTGATCTTGTTTCTTTTTTTTACCATTACGAAGGATTTTTCGGTGTTTCTTCTGTCGCTTGGAAAAAGACGTTTCGTAACTCAATAACGCTCCCACAACATATTGTCATTTTAATGTCTTATTTTTTCTACAGTAACTTTTTTTTGCAGTTTTTATTAAGTTTGTATAACTTGATCGTGTCATATGCTGGGGCATATTTAAATATCCGCTAAGTTTTGGAAGTGGCGTAAAACCAATGCTGCGAATTGAGTTTCCCTAGCGTTGATCTCCATAGTCTTGCTTCTCCTATTAAAATTACTCTTTCTAGTAGTTATTTCTCTAAAGAAGTGTTAAATGAATGAGTAATGGGTTTTGGCGGCATTTAACTTGAAGGTTCAAGGTCTCTTTTTCTCCGTGAACGAAAATAATTTGGTATCCTAACAACTTGGACATGATAGCAACGATATATCTGTCGATAATATGGATATACGAATCTAGTTGTGTAAACACTGATTTAAGTTGCTTTTTGTCATCTATAATGTTAATGTCAACAATTTCAAGATATAAAGCTGTTGATGGTGCATCACTAACTGAATCAGTTAAATCTGGTAAAGGAAATCACTTTAAACCCACTTCTTCTTTTTTTGTCTTTTTACTTGCCTTTTTTTGTACAGCGTCCTGCATTACCAGATGTTCTACTTTTTCTTCATCATCCATAATATTTCAACAATAAAACCGCAATTTGTTTATGATTCTTGTACACGATGCTAGGCTTGAAGAGGGCTTTATTAGGAATATTTCTCCAGTTTTCTCAGCGGTTTATTACTTGTTATTGATGTTTAAAGTACCAGACAAGTCGAGAATCAAGAGCAAACAACCTTTTATCCCCTTTTTCCTTTTTTTTCTTCCTACCTACTGTGACGAAAATTAAAATAACTCCATTATTATTTGACTAAAACAAAAACTGTGGTATGATATGAAACTTGAATGAATTATGATCATGATGGACGTGTCCACTTTTTACATTAGAAAAAGAACTATTTTTGAATTGATTATAATAGTAAATCCACCTTAAAACAATTTTCTGATCTTTAGTTTTTAATATTACGTAAACAGCCGAATGAATAGTAACACCTTTTTTTAATTTCTCATAGGTCTAGGTTCACTTATATGAGTATAAAGGAAACTAAATGACGGTGAAAAATTTAAAATTACTTACTATTTGAATTCTCTAAATAATCAGAGGGGGAGGAGACTCAGTATTTTTGTGGATATAAATTAGATGAGTAAACCAATCGTAAATATATTTTACGGGCGAAAAATAATTTTTTAATCGATGTTTTGAAATTCAACTTTCCTGTCTTAATACATTCGCTTTTATTATTTTGTTTCCAATATAGACTATATTTGTCGTTTATTATAGCATGGTCAAATTTTCCCAAAATACCGCCGTGTTTGACTTTCGACCCATATATAAAAAACTGACTTTCTTAAAGTCTATATTACCAACAAAGTTTTTCTCTAAGTGCACTTATTTAGGTTAATATTTATATTTGACAGCTCACTTAAAATTGAAGCTATAGAGAATTCTGTTGAGTAAGAATAAAAACTCGTAAGCATATTTGCCGTGTTATCGACCCATTTGGGAAAAATTGAACCTCTTATCAAAAATAAAAGGATATATATATAAAACGCAATGAAAATGTTGCGAGTTTTGTTTTATCTTTTGTTTTTATCTTATCTTTATAAAAAAGTCGTTTAAAATTTGAACAGCTATAGAATGGTTTATATAAATTTGAATCATTTTTTAAAATTATTTTGAATCATTTTTTAAGTTTTTCAACCTTACACTGGATGAATAAATCATTTGATTGGATGAAACTTTTTAACTTATGATGTACGGTTCATCATTATTCTTGTGTCAGTCTGAAGTTGTAAATCGGCGTTGAATATTATATCGTGATTATCAAGGACGTTTTATACGAAGGACAGACAACAAGTGAATGGAATCTATATTTTTTAAAAGAGCAAAAACCTTTTTCAGCAGTTCTTATCGTGCCTAGTAACAAACAATCATCTCTAAATTGGTTTTGAACATTATATTTGCCTAAACGAGACGACATGTACTAAAATGAAACTTTCTGTTCATTGCTGTTTTCTGTCTACTCTATTTTCAATATCGGAATGTACATAGAAACTTACCCCTTACCCTTACCCTTTTTCCGGTCATGAAAATGAATAGCAAAAAATTTCACCACACTACTAAGCTGAATACCTAGCATGCATATTTAAGACATTAAGGAGATAACCGCATGCATAAATCAGATAAGTGTATATTGTGTGTCAACAAATATTTGATCAACTAGAATATTTATTTGATCAACTAATTATGCCTAATAAAGTTTGATCGTCTACAAATATACAGTGACATTTTCACGCTGGAAAGAATATTGTCATTCACAACACAGTATACTCGTCGTGTTTTCTGAATGGTTGATTGTATAACTTTTGCATTTAATATGAACGAATTTTTTAGAACGCATTTTATTACAAAATGATTTAATTAGCTTATGTCAAAGTTGCTAAATTCCAATCTGACATAACATTTCAGATGGTTGTCATTTAATTTCATTCTTTCAACAATTTATAGTTGTGAAATGTCCTGAATAGTTAATACATTCTTGTTAATAGAATCATAGTCTATAAATGATGTTGAAACTCCCCTTTTCAAGAAGAAACTTGAAAGTTTCTCCCCCCCCCCCCCCCCACCATCAAAAAGTTTTTTTTAGTTTATAAAGAATGGAGTGTTTATATATATAGATTGTATGTTTAAACTAGTCCTTCCCACAACCCTTACTCTCTTAGGATATCACCTCATTATTTTTATGATAAAATAGATTGATTAAAAAAAGAATATATTTGTAACATTTTGGAATGCCATTATTGAGTTTTTGGTTGACATGACATGAAATTTAGATGGGAAAATCTTGTGTAATTTACCGTGTGTTAAGGTTAACAATTGACGATGGGGTTCCAGCTTCATTGATTACACTAGTTGTTTGCTTGTTAATACCAACATTGTCTTACAGAACAAGAAATTATATTGCATGTAACTATGGCGGAGTATATTTAACCTCAATGTCTGTGTCCTCCAACATTCCTAGGTTGTCTGGTAATCGGTATATAAAGCACATATAAATGTATAAGTGCTCTGTCAATTTAACTTTTTTGTGTTGGTGTACGAAAATGCACTGGTGAAAAAAATTATTTGTATTGCAGTTGTAATATATTTACGATGTTCGAAATGTTATGTTAAGTCTCTTTTCTCGAGATGTTTGGTCAGAGCAAGGATAATTCCTTGGTCAGAGTTATTACCTTCGAGTTTTCAATGCTTCTCGATGTCCCTTAATACTCTGCTGCTATTGGTCGTTTCTAATAACGTCTCAATGAGTCAATTTGATGAGTTGGCAGAGTATTCTCCCGCCCAGTTTTTTTAAAATAGAAGAGAGAAATTGATCAAGATTCAAGTAGAAAAATATGTCGCGAGAAAAAACAAATTGAGTTTTTAATTCTTTGTTTATATATCCCTCTGGTAAGCTTTTCATTTGATTATTCCAATTTTACAGGTTTAAATCACAAAATACACTAACAGAAATGTTTATAAGCCAATTTTTCATTAGTTTTTAGATTTGTGATGTTATATAAATCGGTTTCATGAATTAATGAGCCAAATGTTTAATGAAAAAGTTATTCACATGGACATAATAGTAGAAGGAACAACTACAACTTTTCGAGTTTTTTGTAACATTATCGATTATCGTCTTGTCTCGATATTTTCAGACTTTAAGACCTACGTGTTATTTGCATTTAGGGCTATGATATTCTTTAAATATATTTATTATTTATTTTTTACTCAGGAGATTGAGCCGTTTTTAAGTTGTCGTTAAGACTTGAAAGGTTTCTCCTTTGTAGTATTTTTGTAAAAACTTTGCAAAGGACATGCATATAA
>JAUELD010110194.1:2082-13310 GCA_031471615.1 Aglantha digitale | reverse complement strand
TATATACGGTTTTTAAGTATGTATAACTTTCATAACATATATCTAACGATGTACTCCTAATAACTCCTAGATGTGCGTATTTCGTATTTCGATACTCCGAGCACGTTTTATTTTTATACATCTTTTTATATTTTACTTTATTATTTAAACGTTCTGTAGCCAAAAAAATATTTCTTTAAAATCTGGATACTTTAATATCTATACATACTGACACAACTTTTCAAGGACGAGTTTGCCAAAGGTTTAATTTTGAAAACAAAAAAATATTATTGTTCTCTATCAAACTAATTTTAATGACGTCATTAAAGAGACAAAATTTCAAGACCGTTGTTTATTTATTTTTTATTTTACAACTTTTAACGGCTGGGAAAAACACCACACCAAAAACATCAACATACCTATCAACAGTGTCGCTTCATCAGCATACCTGTCAATGGCGTCACTTTTAAGTAGAGTTAGTGACACACAGCATAAGTGCTTTAACATATAGATGGCAAAGATTTAAAACTAACCTCAAATGGATATGATAAAAGGTAAAAAAGGTTTGCATCTAAAAACAGGTTGATGCATTCAGAATATCGAATAATGTAACTAGGGTTTTAAAAGAGGATCAGTTTTTCCGCAGATATTATCATTCATATCTATTTGACAGTATCTGCAACAATACACTGCGAAATATTACGTTATTATTTTAGTTTCAGTTCGTCTGAATCATCGCAATGAAAGGATCTTTTTGTATATTTATTTTGTCGTTTATTTACCTTCTTAGTTGTTAACTAACAACGGTGAGATTGTTTAGGTGCGGAAGTAAATACTTATGAGCGGTCATGCGGCTAATGATTTCAATCGCTGGCGCTCTTTTCGATAGTTCAGTTAAACTTACTCACTATTTATTAATCAAAAATATGAATTATATTTGAATTAGTTTAAAAACAGACTTGAAGGCAAAGATCCTGAATGCCATGTTTTAATAAAAAAACAATACAGAGAAAGCAATTATACAATAGCTTAGCTAATTAATTACTCCTTTCATTAATTGTTTATTTACAAAACAATCGATGCTGGCAATATTTTTATACAAACAAAATAAAACCAATATAAGAAATTCGAACTAATGTGTGTTACTTACTTTAATTCAAAATATCAAATCAGATAATTAATTCAAACATGAGATCAGACATTCTTTTCAGGCTTAGAAGAAAAGAATAATACATTTTCGTTTTGTTGTTTTATTTAGTAACAGTTAATAAATTACGGAACGGATATCAAACAGTAAATTTCGACAGTCTTACAGATTTCGATTATAAAAAGAGAGCTGTTATAAAAAATTATCGAAATCACGTTTTGTATCGTTGTTAATTTTATTATCTATAATGTTTGAAATTTAGAAAAATATATATGTGTGAACAAACCCTTTAGGAAAATTGATTGTTGAAATGGTTGGTATTTATTTGGAATTTATTTTTTCGTTAGGTAAGTTAATTTGTTAAATTTAATTCTTTCGCACGAAGCACGATGGTTCTTCTGAACCGTTTGTGCCATCTGCATATTGAGTGATTGCGAAAAAATAATAAACGGAAATAAAGGTAGGCGATAAGGGTATATACTGTAAATATTTCGATGAGATAAAGAAAACACCAAAGAGGCTAATTAGAGAAATGTGTTTTGCGTATGCGAACTTCGATATTTGTTAGATTTGTTCGATTTTCGATTACGTGTATTAGAAACAACAGCGTATCATATCAGCGTTATCTTATTTCCGATATCAAAACATTCTGGATCGCACATGTAGAGAGATTAGGAGGTTTTAGTATAATATAATATAATGTTTCTTTCTTCATAAAACAATTTACAACATCTATTAATAATTACAATGATGCAGAAATAGCCTAGACAGGTTTTCAATCTGCACCAGTAAATTGAATACAAGGTAACAATTAGAGACACAGCAAAATATGTGACCCAACCTGTTGTTTGATAAATTTAGCAAAAATAATGGTTTATAATGGTTTAAAGTCTAAGATCTAAGATGGTATTCATTTTTTTACTTTATAGTTCTATGTACATCTTCAATTAACTCACAAGAAGAATGTCAACGAGGTGGATGCTATCCAGCTACTGGAGATTTGCTAGTAGGACGAGAAAGTAAAATCTCAGCTACATCAACATGTGGTTTAAATGGAAGGAGTAAATATTGTATAGTTAGTTTCTTAGATCAATCAGATAAATGTTTTGCCTGTGATTCAAGGCCAGAAGTAGATCGTTACAAATATGGTGGATATAGTCATTTACCTAAATATATGGTTACTAGACAACCGACAGAACGATTGCAAGGTTGGTGGCAAGCAGAAAACGGAAAACAAGAAGTAACTATTCAAGTAAGGATAATTCTGTCTTTTTAAATCCGTTAAAAGCACTGTTTAAAGTTTGCATAAATTAAAATTAGAGCCAACTTGGTGAAAGTAATATTGATGTTTTTAGAATACCCTCTCAATATAATACAATCTATGTGTATACTAAAAACACATTTGCTAAACAGAAATTAGTTATTTTATATCTATTTTACTTTGAATCTTAGGTTGATCTGGAAGCAGAATTTGTCTTTACTCATTTAATCATGACATTTAAAACTTTTCGACCTAAAGCCATGTATATAGAAAGATCTTGGAATTATGGTCAAGATTGGAGTGTATACAGATATTTTGCTTATGATTGTGCAAAGTCATTCCCTAATATTCCTAAAGGTCCACAAAGAAAAATTGATCATATTATTTGTGAAGAAAGATACTCAAAAATTGAACCAAGTACTGAAGGAGAGGTGAACATGTTGCTATGTTTTTCTTTGATAGTGTTTCTATTTGTTTTAATGATTTTTTTCAAATATAATTAGTATTTACTTTACGTGTGGCACATGTTATGTTTCCATTTTAAGTGGATCATCAACCTTTTGATTTAGGTTGTAATGAAAGTTCTTGATCCTATTATCCAACAAAGAGAAGATCCTTACAGTTTTAAAGTTCAGAGTTTATTAAAACTTACAAATCTACGGGTCCGTTTCATTGAGTTGCATACATTTGGTGATGATGTGTTAGGTGATAGCCCAGAAGTCAATCAGAAATATTATTACGCTTTATATGAAATGGTAGTACGAGGAAGTTGTTCATGCTATGGTCATGCTGAACAGTGTATTCCTACAGAAGGAACACCTGCCAATGTAAATATGGTACGTGAAAGTTTCTATTTTTATTATTTAAAACTTTAAAACTATTTTTGGATTTTAGTATTATTGAATTCATTAGCTTATTATTGTAATAATAAGGTTGTTCTTCTTTGAAAATAATTATATTATGTAGGTACATGGTCAATGTAATTGTACCCATAACACCAAGGGTCGCAATTGTGAAATGTGCAAAGAAGGTTATAATGATGAGCCATGGAGACCAGCGTATAAAGATCAACTAAATTTTTGTAGAAGTAAGTTTTGTCAAAACAACAAATTTAAAATTTTGATACCAGTGTCTAAAATTTGTGTAAAAACACTTTATCTTAGATAGGTTACAATTACAATTTTTTGAAACAAACAAACATTTCAAGTACCATAAGAATTAAAAGAGATATTTATATGCAAACTTGTAAAATTTCTTAACTGTATATTGTTGTATGTAGAATGTAACTGTCATGGTCATACAGCTAAATGTCATTTTGATCCTGCTGTTTATAACTCTACTGGTGGTACCAGTGGAGGTGTATGTGATGATTGTCAGCATAATACTGCTGGAAGACAATGTGAACAATGTAAACCTTTGTATTACCGTAATCCATTCAAGAGCATATACGATACTGATGTCTGTAAACGTAAGTTGCTTTTTTTATGAATAAGTATATTAGGATTAATAATGACAGGTTCTAATCTACTTCTTAGAACTTAGTAGAAATGTTTATCAATATTAATCTTTTAAAATAGCATGTGATTGTGACCCATCTGGGTCATTTGGTGGAGGTCAATGTCACACAGTGTCTGATGAAACTTCAAATAGTGTAGTCAGTAATATTGCTGGACGATGTATTTGCAAATCAAATGTTGAAGGAATCAGATGTGATTCATGCAAAGATGGTTTCTGGAATTTATTGGAATCTAATCCTGAGGGCTGCAGTAGTGAGTAGTTAGGTTTTTTTGAAGTTTTGCTATAGCATTTTTTAACAATCAGCAACTAGTGGTTAAAACTTTAATATGCAGTTAGCATTATTCCTACGTGCCAATAGATATTATTTTATATTGCTAGCTTGCAGTTGTAATGAGAAAGGAACAGTAGGAAGAGGAAAATGTGACCGTCAAACTGGCACATGTAGATGTAAAAGATATGTAAGCGGATTGACTTGCAGTAAATGTCTTGTAAGTATATTTTTAAAAAAATCAGAAATATCAATATAGTATATTACCAACGTTGTTTTTTTAGTTTTCTTTTTATTTTAGATTTATAATAGCTATTGTTTTAAATTTCCACTCAGCAATGTAGTTTTGTAAATGATTTGTAAGCTGTATTTATCTAAAAGCATTGCATCAATTTGATTAATGTATTATTCTGAAATAAAAATAAATGTTAAAATTATATACAGTATCATATGATATTTAAAAGATCTTTAATCAAATTGATGTGTGCAGGAGATGATTAGTTTTTCTGATGTATTTTTTCTTCTAAACCTACTCTGCATAGCTTTTTAATGTAGCAATAAATGATGAATGATGTTTTGCTATAGGAAGGATATTGGTCCCTTGCATCAATACCTGAAGGTTGCCAGGAATGTGATTGTGACATTGGAGGATCCAAGAATCCAACATGTGATGATATTTCTGGAATGTGCTTATGCAAAACAAATCTTATAGGAAGACAATGCAATAAAGTACGACCTGGTCATTACTTTGGGAATTTAGACCAAGTAAAATCTGAAGGAGAAGATTCAATTCCTGCATTGATTGGTGTAAGAAGCTTTGTTTGTATAAAAGTTATAACATACCATGAGACAAAAGAAGATAATTCGAGTGGAAATTTATACATTTTGTATATGTATCAAGTTATTATTAATCATTATCAAATTGTACAGAACAAGAAAAAGTATATTATATTTGGAAATCTTTTAAATCTGTTTGCTGAAAACATTTGAGTTTGAATATAATATGAAATGAAAATAGAGTAAAACAGAATGCTGTCATGATTATTAAACAGTTATGCTTTTTCTATAAAATAACTTGCTCCTTTTTTTACATTTCCAATAGGTTCCATTTCGTGTGATTCGCAAGATTGTTCACAACAGTGAAGATAGAACTTGGACGGGTGATGGCTACGTTGAAGTCAAAGAAGGATCTATGGTTGATTTCACAATGATAACTGTCCCTAATACTGGTAGATACAATATAGTGATCAGATATGATAAAATAGTAAGATTCATAAACAATTTTTAAATAATTACAAAAAAACAGTTTTTTGTTCTGTTCTATTTCGAAGTATCTGAGGGATTTCAAAGAGCTGAGTTAGCTCTGTTAATTTAGGTAGTGTAAAATGTTTAGATAAATTTTAATAATTCGTTTTAAATTTAGACTTCTGGTGATTGGACAGATGTGCGGGTTAAAGTATCAAAAGCAAACCGTGCTTTATTAGGTGGAGGTGGTTGCGATAATATTGGTTCAAATGAAATGTACTTTTATCCACTTTTACCAAGGGATAGAAAATCTGTGGTAATTGACCGGGACATGTGTTTTCAAAATGGTGAAAATTATGTTATCCAGTTACATTTTTCTTCAGATAATGATAGAGATGATGGAACAACGCTTGTAGACTCTGTAAGTAATGCAATTTATTGTATGCTTTGTTATTTTGCTGTTAATATAATTAATTAGTAATGTGAGAAGGATCGTTTGGTTGTGTTGTATAAAAAACTGGTAACTTATAAGTTATATCTATGAAGAAGCTTCAGTTAAAACTTGTGCTTTTTTATTCATTTTTAGGTGGTGTTAATTCCCAAAGTCAATGCCCTTGATATCTTTAAAGGCAGAGAAGGGAATCAGCGCAAACAGTTATGGGAAACATATAACTGTGAATTGTTTTACTTGAAACCTAGCTTTAACCAGGATATTCCTAAAATTTGTAAAGATTTAATGTTTTCAATATCTGCAGAAATTAATAGTGGTGCTTTACCCTGTAATTGTGATACAGTTGGGACAAACTCATCTGGAAGCAGTGACATAATTACATGTGAGGAAGCTGGCGGTCAGTGTCCCTGTAAACCAGGTGTTGTTGGACGGCGCTGTGATCGATGCGCTGCTGGTTATTTTGGTTTCGACAATAATGGTTGTACTGCTTGTGATTGTGATGTCACTGGATCTAATAATCTATTTTGTCATGCTCAAACAGGGAAATGTTCATGTTTACGTCGTATTGAAGGGCGAAAATGCAATTCATGTCCACCAAATCATTTTGGATTCCCAAATTGCATTGCATGCCAGTGTAATGAGCATTCTTCAACTTGTGATCCAATATCAGGGAAATGCACTAATTGTAAAGATAACACTGCAGGGCCTTCCTGTAATGAATGTGCTGAAGGTTATTATGGTGATGCAACTTCAGGTAATTATTTCTTATTAATAGCAATATTACTTTCTCATAATGAGGTCATTTTTCATGGTTGGTTCATTGCAACTTAAAAGATAGTATCTCTGGTATCTGCTGATAGTCTAAGAGCTGATACCTTAAATAATTCTTTGTTTGTATATATGTTTGTATATTTAGGAACCGAGAAAGATTGTCAAAAATGTCAATGTCCAGGTGGCTCAAGTGGAAACCAGTTCAGTAACACTTGTCATATAAAATCTGGCAAAAAAGTTATATGTAATAATTGTACTGAAGGGTATGCTGGAAATCATTGTGAAAAATGTGATGACGGCTACTTCGGTAACCCACTAGTTGATAATGGATCATGCATCAAATGTACTTGTAATGGTAATGTTGATGCGTTTGCAGATGGAAAATGTGATCCCACAGACGGAAAGTGTTTTAATTGTACTAATCATTCGACAGGTGACCACTGTCAAGAATGCAAGCAAGGGTATTTTGGAAATGCCCGGAATCAAACTTGTAGAGGTAATCATTTTGTTAAAAATGTTTTTTGTAATTAGTGCTGTCGTTTCATGGATATCCTGTTCTGTAATGTATCACTTGCTATTCTTTCTGTTTTAACAATTAAGAGACATTCTTTTGTTCACTTCAGCTTGTGTTTGTAACAGACTTGGAACAAGGAATAGTTCAAAAAGCACCTGTGATCAGGTGACAGGTCAATGCTCTTGTTTGAAAAATGTGGTTGGGTTAGAATGTGACCAATGTGAAGTTGGCTTTTACAGCCTCGCCAGTGGAGAAGGGTGCACAGATTGCTTGTGTGATAAAGAAGGCTCGTTGGAGGACAAATGCAATCAAGTAAGTTTGAAATACTTAATTTATTCCAGTTAGTCGATTTCCCTGTCTAGATCCTTTTTCTCATTTTGAATGTTATCACTCTTATCCATTCTTAATTAAACTTGAGTATGCATTTGAGAGTATCAAGACCAGCTACTATCCTTTTCCAGTCTTTTACAAATTGATTTATCTGTTATTAGCTTGATGGTCAATGCAGATGCCGTGAAGGCTATGGTGGTCGTAAATGTTCAGAATGTGAAGATTTTTCATGGGGTGATCCTAAGTCCGATGGATGTCAAGGTAATTTTATTTTTAAAAAACATAAAAACTGACTCAAGATGGACAGGCTTGATATTTAGTTACTAATTTACTTTGTTTAACCATGTATTTAACCATCTCGTTCCTTGTTTTTTACAGTTTGTGGTTGTAATAAAGTTGGCTCAGAGACGCTGCAGTGTAACAGATCTACTGGAATATGTAAATGTAAAGAGAATGTACTGGGTGATCAATGCGATATGTGTGCCCCAAGAACTTCTGGTATAATGCCGCAATGTGAAAGTTGTCATACCTGCAATGATCAGTGGGAAGACATTGTAAATGAAATTGAAAACAAAATTAAAAACTTATCTAAACTGTCTGGAAACTATACATATAATATAAGTGATATCACTGCGTACACGAAAGAGATCACCAATTTAACCAAACTATTAGAATTACTTGATGACAATCGTCAAAATATATCACTCACTTCAGAGCAAGTCGACAATGTACGACGAATGGTTCTTACAAGTGTAAGAAATTTAAAGTTAGCACGAGCTAGTCTCGAAAGTACAGCTACAGCAGTTAATAAGACCATCAGGAGGAATCACAATGCTAGTGATGCGTTGGATGATTTAGAACGACGACTTTTAGCGCTAGAGAAGAATGGTAAACAATATAGAGAAAATATGACGAAGCTTGTTGAAAGTAATATCGGCGGTGCTTTAAACAGTACTCGTGATAGTTTAAAGAGATCACGTGCTGCTCAAAAGAGCGTAGATAACAGTATTGGAAAATATTATCAATCGCAAATGCTCCGCTCTAAACTCAACGAAGAAATAGTAACAGGTCAACCAACATTCGAAGAACTTGATAACGGCAACAAAGTGTTAATTCGTAACCTCACATCACGATACGATGATTTATGGGAGAAGATTCAACAACTCAACAATCTGTTGTGCGGTAATAACTGTGGTGGATGCGACCATGCCCAGTGTTCATGCTCCCTTAACAGCACATGCCAGGGAGCAGCCAAACTTTCACAAAACGCAGTAATGAAGGCTAACGAAGCTAAAAAAGCTGTCTTGAGGAAAAAAGGTAACTTTTACAATATTTTAATAATTTTATGATAAATATAATAACTAGAAGCTTCATCGTGATGTTTTACGAAGGATCTAATCAAATAAAACGTCTGTTTTATTAAATATGCTAATATTTCGAACTCTATCCAGAATTCATGTTCACAGCAATAAATTTAAAATATGATTACTAATCATATTTCTTTTTCTTTCTATCTAAAGATAAGTTTTCTATGATTAAAAAGCAGGGTTTGGCAAATCCAATGTTTGCCAATTGTCGGACAGGAGTTTTACGAATATGTTGATATATATCAAGTCGACATAGATCACTAAAGAGACCAAATCTTACGATACAGTCATGAGACTTTTGCTAAAATTGTAGTTATTTCATAAAATAATTTCTTTAGTAGACCTTTTCGTAATCTTTAATATTAAATATTTAATTTGAACTTTAGAGACTGCTGAACAGATGTTGCAAGATGTCAAAACAGCAGAATTAGCTGTCCGTGAGGCTACGAAGGCAGCTAATAGATCTTACCTTAAAACCATGTCTGCAAAAGAAATTGGTCAGCAAGCTGTTGTATCTATCAACCAGTTGATTATAGTAAGTAATTGCTCGTAAAATTATTTTATCCAAGGTTCCATTCTTGTACAGTGTCATACATATATATGTCAGTTTAAGATACCTTAAATCTTCTGCTTTGTGTAGTTAATATCGAAATGCTTAATGCTTCTTAATGCTTCAAGATAAAAAGCAAAAACAAAGCAACATATAAAAAAAAACAATAAGTATCTCTTGCTGATACTGCAACCCTTTCCAAGGTTCTATATTTTACAATTTTCAACATGTATTACCATATTTGACAAAGTTGTTACAGTATGAGCAAGAGAAATGTAGTAAAGCATTTAACATTTCAATATAGATAAAGTTAATTTACTTTTCAAATTACTTGACATTTGGTTGATTCTATTTAGGAGATTACTGAATTCTTAAAGGAAGATTTCCATCACCCCAACCTAACCAAAGCGTTAGCACTTGAAACTGTTAATTTAAATATTTCATTAACACCAGATGAAGTTAAAAAGCTGGCGAATCAAATACGGATTGCTGTCAATAACTTGACTGATGTTGATAAAATACTTAATGAGACGAAAAAAGATTTGTTAACTGCTATTGGCCTTAAAGAAGAAGCATTAAGGGCAAAGTAAGTATAGCTTGACAATATTGAGTGAGTTGGTAACTAGTTTATAGGAGAATAGAGAAGATTTAAGACCAAATAAACAAATAACACTAAAGTTAATGGTATTGTCTAATACCGTTTAAAAAAACATTTTTTTATTCCCGTTTTTACTAAATTGATTTTTATGACAGTGCACTTAATATTTCAGACGGGCTGCAATAGAGGTGATGAATAAAACAATAAGTGTGGTGCAGAAGTTAAACGAAACCATGGAGTTGCAAGCAGACACTCTCGAAAATATAAACATAGCTAGAGCTGATATCAAAGATGTTAATGCAATCATTAAAAAAGTAATTATCTAAAATTTGTTTCTACTTTTGAATGGCTTGTGTAAAATAGTAGATTACACAGAAAATTCTTTCCTAGGGATGCATGATATCATAAAAATGGTTTTGCGTTGATTAACTAATTGAAACTTAGATTTGTTAAACTTAGATTTGATCTTGTTTTTCTTGTAGATACGGGAGAAAGCTGAAATAATTGAAGGTGATTTGGAGGTGGCTGATCTAGACACAGCAGAATTAGAAGAAGAGAATGAAATCATTACATCTCGTTTTAAGAACAACGAAATGAACGTAGAGAAAGCTGAAAATGAATTAGTTAAGGCGAAAGGTTTAGGTGAACGAGTCACACAAGTAAACAACCTTTTTAAAACTTTCTTTTAAAGTTGTCAACACTAACAAATTGTGTTAAAATGTCACTGCATTCTATTAAAAAGTTAAAGTTTATAAAAATAAAATATGTTAATGTGTGTTGAGAAGTTGCGTGAGCAATAAATTTAACCTTTCTGTTTCTGTAGTATAATATACCGCAACCGGTAGAAGTTATTGAAAAAAATAGAAATTACAATTAGACATCGATTTTCTAAGTTTTTCTTAAGACTCATAGCTAACTTAAAGTAATTAGTCAATGTGTCTTTTTAAATTATCAAGTTAGTATCTATGATATAAATATGTCCTTGATTGTTATAGGCGAATGATCAATTACAATCCAGCTATAACAATGCTAAACTTCAGCTTACAGAAAAGGTGAACCTTACGCGAAACGTGCGGGAAAGAGTGCAAAACATGAGTAACAGTGCAATTAATTTGTTTGAAAAGACATTGGTGAAGTTACAGAAAGTAAAAGGTAAGTGAACGAAAAATAAATGATCAAACCGAAGTTTATAGCTGTAAAACAAAATTTAAAAAAGTAGCTCAATAACT
>JAUELD010109972.1:0-14179 GCA_031471615.1 Aglantha digitale | reverse complement strand
ACAAAGTACCACATACATACAAAGTACCACATACATGCAAAGTACCACATTCATACAAAATAGTTTTTGAGTTTAGCCATTTCCATGGACATAACTTACTGTCATTCGACCCCACTTCCCTGAAGAATCTATTCTTTTTTGTCAATGAAACTAGTTTGGGTAAAACGTTTATATATACTTTCTTAAGCAAATCTTAAGTCGTTTTACTAAACTGCAATTTTTCTTATATTTACTATTAGAATGCAGCCATCGTTCCAATGGTTATGCTGGTTTGATAACAAGTGATGGCTACCCAAGAAAATACCAAAATAACATTAAATGTACTTGGCTAATTCAATCACTACCCTCTTTTAAAGTTCAACTTAGATTCATAGACTTACAGCTAGAAGAAAATTGTAATAATGATTATTTGCAGATATATGATGGTAACTCTTCTTCGTCGAGGCTTATTGGTAAATATTGTGGTTCAAACATGCCGGATACTGTAGAAACTACGGGTGAGAATGCTACAGTTGTTTTGACCACTAACGGGAAAATAAGAAGGAGAGGATTTGAAATTTCTTGGTTAGGGATGTACAGATATGAGATTGAAGAAGCGAAGTTGGTACGAAGGAGAGCGGAAAGAAATGCAGGTAAAAACTTTCAGTTGAGTTAACTACCAGTAACGAGAACACCTTAAAATTTAATTGGGTATTTAAATAATGGTTATGACTGTTCTCAAGTTTAAGGATATCGACTTGGAGAGACATTAGGATATCAAGCAGACGAAAATTTCCCTGTGGTATTTAGTACAACTGCTTAGTCTCTATTTCACTAGTTTCGTCCTTCGTTGAAGAAGTCAACGTAAAATATGGCCGCTATTATATTAATAAATGTGATAAACCTGTTTTCGAAAACTGTATATAATCAAGTGTTTTGATTTTCTAAAAAAATGTTTTTAATCGGGAATGCGTCACTTGAGAGCGATGCCATGGTAAAGGTTGCATATAAAGAACAGCAGTTACCTGTACTTTTCAAATAGTGACTTCTTTTTCAATGTGTTTTACAGGCAAATGTGGTGGAATATTAACGGGGAAATCAGGTACCATTGTTACCCCTAACTACCCATCTTCATACCCCCCTTCAACTAATTGTCAATGGACCATCAAAACAGATATATTCCACGAAATCATTCTCAAATTTGAAGATTTCGACTTGGAGAGACATAAAGAGTGTCGTTATGATTACGTCATTATTAAAGATGGTGGTTTGCGCCAATCTCCAGTAATTGGCGAGTATTGTGGGAAAATTAACTTGCCTACAATTAAGTCGAGTGGAGAGGCATTATTTATCGAGTTCCGATCGGATACCACGACACAAAGAAAAGGATTTAAAGCATCATGGAAGTTAGAGAGTAAAATATCTGAAACCATAGGAGGTATGGGTAGTTACGCATGTTCGGGTAGAGAAAACTATTAGAGTCATTTTAAAAAAACTGTCAAACAGTTAAGACTAAAAAAAAAATTAAAAAATAATGCTTATAAAGAGAAAGGCTTATCTTAGCGATTGTGGCCTGTTTCCAAAATTAGTTATTACGTGAAATTGTTTGCTTTTTCAAATAATTTAGATTGTGGAAAGTTATTTAACGCAGACAAAGGTACAATATCGTCCCCAGGTTACCCTGAATCGAAGTCAAAACGCCTTATTTGTAAGTGGAAAATTAAGGTACCAGAAGGAGGTCTTGTAAGATTTGAGTTTACAGATCTCGATATAACTCAGCACCAGGGTTGCGGAGAAGGTTATGTCCAGTTGCGAAATGGTAAAAGTTTTGGTGGCACTTTACTCGGTACATTTTGTGGAAATGCTATTCCAGATGTAATTGTGTCAAAACAAAATGTGATTGTAGTTGGACTTCTATCAGATGGAATAGCAAAATCACGTGGTTTTAAAGCTCGATGGACCACGCAATATTCTTCTGGGACTACTAAATCCCCAAATTTACAAAAAGGTAAACACGTACTAACTATTAATAAGATCTTATTAGGTTATTTATAATTCTTTAACACTTTTAAACATAGGTTTCTTTGACTAGAGTATAGAGATGTGTAATTTCCAAGACGACCTTGGTCATTTCACCCACTCTCCATCTTAGTGATCTCTGAATCTATAGAAGCTTTTTATTTAACGCTTTTAAATTTGAATTTGTCTGATCGTAAGGCTTATGACGTCATCATTGGAAAATAACTATTTTTACAGTGAGATTGTATCAACTGAATTTAATTCATACATATGAGTTGTTTTTTTTTGTTTTTTTTTGGAGCTGTTTTGGTAAATATAAAATTAAAATTTAATTTTTCCATAATTCAAATTAATATTAAAATAAAAATCTAGATATATGCATAACTTCTAAACGAGGAATGCATAAAAAAGCTGGATGTGAGAATAAGTTTCAGAAGAATGTTGTAAAAAATACTCAAATGATTTTGAATAAAACTTAATTTAGAAACGATTAATGTGTCGTACAACAATCGTAATGTGTCGTACAACAATCATTTCCTTACATCTTAATCCATAATCATGATGACACATGACAACACTTCAACTAAACTTTATCAAAACACATTCCTTAAATTCCCTCCTAAATTAACCTAAACACATGTACAAGTACAAGAGAACTATCAATGTTTGAAGCTTGAAACATCAAGATAAAAATTAGAAACCATTTCTACGTTATTTTCAGAAACAATTACGAGTACTACGAATTCACTGAGTATAAGACGCTCTAGATACCACTTTCATCTGGTTATCGCCTAATTTATTTGTTTTAGACACCCCTTGTGGCAAATCATTCCGATCGCTCTCTGGTTACATTTATCGTACGTTGTCCAATGGGAATTGCAGTTGGAACATACAGGTACCGACAGGAAAGAGAATCGCCGTAACATTTTTTGAGTTAGATATGGCAGATGATCCTGACTGTCGGCGAGAACAAGTTGAAATTAGGGATGGTTTCAATAACTCGCCATTTCTCACTCGATCTTGTGGGAAATTAAAACCGAAACTTGTAACGTCATCTCAGAATAAAATTCAAATTCGGCATACAGTATTTGAAAAACAAACCAGTTCCAAATTGAAAATATATTGGGAAATTTATGACCCTCAACGAGCGAACAGTCTTTTCAACAAAGGTAATGCATTAATGAAAAAAGAAAGTTTTTCTAGATATAATCTTAATTATCTTTGGTATTAGTATGATAACAATATAATTATGCTACTATTATGATTAATTATGTAATGATTGTGCTATTTCTACTTCGTTTATTTTATTCTTAATTGTTTTTTTATCTCTGCGTTCATCTGCGAAATATGTTTTTCCAAAAATCTTGATGTACTCTCATAAAGAGCTTTAAATTCTTATTTCACAATTAATAAGGACATGTTAGTTTCGGTTTCGATTTTCATTTCCAGTAATTCTGTAAGTACTGTCATAATTATTTTTTTGCTATAGTCATCAAAATAAAAAGTTCTTAAAAATAAGTCTATTATACAAAAAATGAAAAAAAAATTTCAAATAAACCAATTAACTTTTTGGAGTCAAATTTATTCATTTAAAGTTTCATTGCATTCTAAAAATCATTCCAGTAACCTGTCGTTGCGTATAAACTAAATTAATTTTTTTTAGCTACATGCGGAATAACAACTATCCAAGCCGAGAAATATATCAATGGCGTACCCCAAGGTCTTGGAACATTACCGTGGGTTGTTGGTATAATGGGGATGTTTGGACGAGTACGTTGCGGGGGGATTATTTTGTCACCAGAGTGGGTGCTATCAGCCGCACATTGTTTCGCGAGGTAATTTAATAAAGAGATATCCTTTTTTACTATTTGCAAGAAAATATTTTAATAAATATTATTCTTATATTCCCTTCAACTTAACCTATATAGATGTTAGAAGCTTTTTTCTACTGAACTTGAGGTACGCCAGCCAAATATTTTAATAAATATTCAGGAAATGAATACACCCACATGATTGGCTAAAGATGTCCTATCAAACTTGGCTAGCCAGATATAGCTAGATTGCATTATTTGGCTATTCACTCTTTAGCATATGATTCAACTTCTGACGAATTAAACCCACTTACACTTATTTTTTGATGTGTTCAAACGAACATATCATTGATCTTGATGTACTACCAAGTATGTAAATTGGTAACTATTATGTCAGATGTCATTTCCACATCGAAAGTTTTTAAATTGAAACTATTCCATGTTGATACGATGCTATTAAAGTATTCAGATTCACACAGTTTCATGGAGTCGTATTTCAACTCCCGTTTTTGTTTAAGTAGCCCAAGAATAAACAAGCACTGGGAACGAGTAATATTAAAATATACCCTGATCATGTTTAAATGTTTACAGCCAATTGTCTTTCTTATCTAAAAACATCAACATTAATCTACGAATGTTGGGAATTAATAAATCCCACCTAAATCCTCTGTACTCTCTGTACTCTGTACCCACCTAAATCCCACCTAAATCCTAAATCCTAAATCCTCTGTATGCATTTTTAACACTCTATATCTTACTAAGGCTGCCATTCAAATCGTTATGGACTGTTCGCGCTGGTGAATGGAATTTAATGAAAGTCGAAGGTAAAGAGCAGACAATAAAAACCAAACAAATATTCATTCATCCTGATTACAATGGAGCTAGCAATGAAAACGATATTTCATTACTGCATTTAAAACAACCTTTAACCATCAGCGAATACGTAAAACCTGTTTGTCTTCCTACGGTGGACACGAAAACGAAAAACCAACAAAAATGTTCAATAGCTGGCTGGGGTGCAAGAAAATATTTACGGCAACCGAAAGAACCATTAGTTCATGTCAAACCGAGAATTGTTTCAACTGATAAATGCAATAGAAAGAATATCTATAACTTTAAGGTGACATCTAATATGTTATGCGCTGGTGAGAAAGGGATTGACAGTTGCCAAGGTGATGGAGGAAGTGGATTAACTTGTGTTAACGAATTTCAGAAACATGAAGTGATTGGTTTAGCTAGTTGGGGTAATGGATGCGCTTTTCCAGGAAGAAACGGTGTATACACTGATGTACGAAAATATTTGGGATGGATTAAATCAGTCACTGGAAGTGATTAAATTAAAAACAAATCGGACAAAAGTACGAACGGAATTTTTCTGTCATCGTGACTATCAATTACTAGAAACAATATTTATGAAATCTGTTGGCCTTGTATCTACTAAACATGTAGCTTAATCCGTAGAAAGTTTTGGTCTTACTTTTTTCTGCAATAATGGTATAGTGCGATGTACATTTACGTTATATAACGAAGTGATATTATAACTTAGGTAGCTACTTTTTTTATTGAAAATACTAATTGTTTTAACTAGGCTTTATCCAGTGCGTATTTTGTTCATTTTATGCAGCCACTGTTGTTTCTCTCACTTCTTTCCACATCGTTTTGTACAATTGTGGTTCGGTGATTGTTAAAGTAGACAGCTAGTTTGATTTAGGCAATAGTGTTTGAAGCTTTGATTAATCATGGATTAATAGATTTATATCAAATGATAATAAAAAAGAAGAAGAAGAAAATGGAAACTCTCAAAAAATGGACAAATGTGAAAGTTGAATGTAGATGTAGGTGAAAGTTAAATATTTTAGTTTTAAAAAAAGAAAAATCAAAAATATTTTGAGTTAACCATGACATTTATAAACCAAATGTAAAATATGGTTTTGCTTAAAAATATGATTGCATTCATTTGATCAAAAAATTTCACCTCAAGACATTTGGTTTTTCCATGGCATTTTTCGTTTTGCCTTTACATACGATTTATACCATTGTTCGTGTGCTTTTCCCTATAATATAGACATTTTATAAATACAATAAATCAGTCACTTAATTTAATTTTTCTTTACCAACTTGGTACATCAACTATTTCTAGTCTTTTTCAAAAATAGATGTTTCTGCCATGGGCGTTTGCTATAGAAACAGACTCATAAAACAATTGTCAAGTATTCAACGCAGCATACAGCATTAATTTAGAAGCAACGGTGCTAAATTTGAATTGTTCATGCTAAACTGATGCATTAATATGTGTTTTAAGTGTAGATATAAGCTGCTGGTTCTGGAAAGATTATCTTTAGCTGCATGATTCATACAAAAGACATATGATTGTCATGTGTCCATCTATGAAATACATTTGCTGTAACATAAAAATCTTTTTACTAAGAATTTGAATAAATCGATGATTTGAGTATAACAGTGTATAGTTCAGTTCGTTGGGCTTAACCTATAAACATTTACATAATAAATTGCGAACGTCAACAACGTGAAAGGAAAATTCATGTAGAACCTTTTCAACAATTTTAGGGGAACTCCAATACAAAGCTTTTATTTAGGGAATACAAATAGTTGTAGCATAATGTTTTTTTAGAGGTTTTAGGGGAATAAAAACTATAATAAAATATATGTATATTTTTTTTCTTATTGTTTTTTTCTGTTTTGAAAAGTTATATAGTTGAGCGAGAAATTCAAAAAAAAAAAAAAAATCAACTCAAAAAAAAATTAATAAAAAATAATAATAAAAAAAATTCAAAAAAAAAACACACTAAAATAAAAAAAAATCATTCCGTACTAAGGAAAGGACATTTTAAATATTTACTTAGCTTTAAACTTTAGGATAGTTGTTCTTTAATATGCAGTCGAGTTTCATTTTTTTACCTTATAAAAAACGATACATTTAATGGGAGAGGACTTACAAGATTCAAGTTTTTTGTTTCTGATAAAAACGGAAAAACTTACAAAATTTAATCAAAGATAGTCTTCAGCTCTTTCTTCAATCAAAAGAAGAATACGACTTAGGTTTAATTATTGTAAGCTATTTTACACATCCTTAAAAAACAAGAACAAGAAAAATAAATAACTAAATATCGACAAAAACTTTAATAAAAGCTATTCGCAATATATTTTTTAAATAAATAATCTAAATTTTGAATTTTCATTAAAAAATAATATTAAAACCATAACAGGCTGTTTCCATAAGCACTATATGAAATACAAAAACAATACAATACCCAGGTACTTAGCTTCTTAGCTAAACTATAATATAGAGAGTTAAAAAAACTGTAATACTAAATAGCTACATTATGTGAAATAAATAGTTGCAGCAGGTGGCCGTATTCATTAAATATTATTTAAGGGAGTGGTACATTAAACCAATTTTTTGAAACTCGACAAAAACTGAGTGCTTTTAAATATACAGATAGTTTATTGTTATTTACTCTACTGTTCGCATCTACTTTGATGATTTGATAGTAAATATTTCAACATTTTGTCTTTGTTGTGTCGCATCATCTATTTCAGATTTACGTCGATCACAAATTTCATAACATAAAAGTAGTAAGTACCTGGAGAACGTGAACGGAAACCGCAAAAAATCGGATGTAATTTGCGGAATTTTTTCTCCAAATCTCGCACTCATTATGCAAATAATGACAGGATTGATTGCATTATAAATATATCCGCACCAGTACGAGGCTACACCGAGCCCGTACGGTATTTCGTCAACTGATTCAAGAACCGTTGCTAGCAAGACAAATATGAAAAACGGCGTCCAGCACAAAACAAAACATAACACACTAAAGAAAGAAGTTAAAATTAAACGTTTCTGTAGATTAATTGTTTCGAGTGAGCACGAACACGTTTCTTGTAAGCGTTTACTGTGTTGTCGAACCGTGAAAAACACGCGAAGATAAACGAAAGTCATAATTGCAATCGGTGAGATAAACCCTACTAACGATAACAACAAAAGATATAAAGATTCCAACCTTTCTTTAGGGAAACCTACACCGCAGATAAGGGTGGTTGGATTATATACAAAGTTACCGAAGCCATACAAAGGTCCGATAGACATTAAGGTGGTGATAAGCCAAACTGTAGATATTATAACTCGTGTTCTACAAGGTGTCATAAAACGACTAAACGGTTTCACCACGCCAAAATATTTATCAATACTGATAGCTGTATGTGTTAATATAGTCGCCAAAAACAAATATGACTCCATGAAAGCGTTGAATTGACATATACTGTTTTCACCAAAAGGCCATTCCCCGTACATGACCGATATCAAACTAAACGGCATACAAAATAAAGTTACCAGTAATCCTGAAAACACCAAATTTCCGATCAACATGTACGTGCTATTCCACATTTTATCGTTTTTAAAGAAAATGATCAGCATACAAATGTTGCCATACAACGCAAATAACATTGTTAGCATTAGTGTCACTGTCAAAACGAGTTCTTCTTCCGTTGAATAGTTGGATTGGAAAAATGTTGCTGTTCGTATTGAGGATGATTTATTAAGCATCTTGCTGTTTTAGGTTTCACTAAAAGATAAAATAAAATAAGTTATAGCTGTATTATGTAAAGTTAGAGAATGACGTATGTGTCTAATATAGCAGCCTGATGCGCGAGGGTTGAACAAATGATGAAAAACAAATGAAGAATAAAAATAAAATTTGATGAAGATATGGAGCGAGAAGAAGAAAAATATGATAAAGAAAAAGAACTTATATACAACTGATATAGTGTATATTCATATGAAACAACACAAATTCAAAACCTATGTTAGCTACAACACAAATTCAAAAAAATGATATTGATTTAAATTCTACTAATCAGATTGAAACATTGAATGGTTATATGATTTATCAAGACAGTTTTTATAGCTAGATCATATTTTCTTCTAAGTTCTGCTAAACTCAATCTCATTGTTAGAAATGGTTTTAATCAAAATAAAAAATTTTAATATAAAAAATAAAAGCCAATAAAAATGTCTTATATTATAAAAAATTCATATCCGAGAAATTGTAAGAACACAATAAAAAAAGGCGCGATATCTCGTATTATTATTTTTTTTTATCGATTGCCTACTTTTTTTCTATTCAAAAATCAAACTGTAAATATGTGAATACTGAAAAGTTAAAGTTAATAAAATTTTGATACAGAAAATAAAATATTTGGTAAGTTCAATTTCAAAAATACAATGCAACAAATAATTTATATACTTCAGGTTCCAACTCACTATTGATAATTAGCTATTTGTCTTCCTTTTTGATAAGATACTGAATACAATATATAACAAGTGCACGGTATCAAAATTATGGAATATCAACAATTTCATGAAGCGCCAAATCGCTATAAAGCATAAATAATAATTTTTATAAACTTTTTACTTATAAAAAGTTGACTTAGTTTGGATTTCGCTGTTTTCTTCTCTTTGAACTTTTCATTAAGATACAACTTTATCCTCGTAGTTTGTTTTGTTTTATAATATTCGCATTAATTTTAACTTACATTAATTAATATATTTACTACATGCGATTACATAAACTTGTATCAATATAAAACGGTATACCTTGAATGAATATCCAAAGGACTAGTTTTTGTGTACTGTCTGTGTATGCATGTATGTTCTGTATGTTCTGACATGAGGTGTAGCTATATATATATATATATAGGCAATCTAGTTCATCTTTCACTACTTATTTTTCTTTTTCGAAGTGTTCTTTTTACAATCAAAAATGAAACAATGTCTTTATTGCTAAACCAAACGGCTGTGGTGATAGATTTCGTAATTTTTTTTCGTTTAAAAGTAAAAAAAAAGCGATTATTTCAAAACTTTTGTGGGTAGATCCATCAAAATACAAAAAAGTGATAGCCATTGTTTTGGTTCACAATATAAAATTTTATCAAATTTCTAATTTTATTGGAAAGTATATACTGATATGGTCGAGCAATGACAAAACAACATTTTGAGTTATGGTAAAAGTTATGGTAATGTTTTTAAATCTTAAATGAAAAGGATAGGAGCATACTAAACTCCATTTAGACGAACTTTTATAGATGAAGAAAAACAAATTATTACTACAAATATAAAAAAGTTACTCAAGCGTAGTTGATAGATTTACGCGAACATATAACCGCAAATTATTTGCGCAATCTATCAAAAATACTTCTTACTTACAGAGTATGGAAAGAGGAATCTTCGTTGCGTAAAAACCATAACGGATAGTAGACCATAATGTTTAAGAAACGTTTGCTTAATTAAGTACAACAAGAAACCCGTAGAGATCTTTAGAAATGTTCAAAATTCCTGAGACGAGCTTCGTAAGTAAATGAAAATAAAATATAATTTTTAGTGCTATCTGCATCGATAGTATGTAGGTAGTGGTTAATAATGTACGCAAATACAAAAAAGAGGCTGAGGTCTAGTGACTGTGGTCTTGTGATTAGGGAATGGTACTTGCGATTATCAAGTGGTGTGCTGTTGTCGACCAGAGGTCCCTCCTCTGGACGACAATGTCGGACCAAACTTTCCAACACTTAACAATAGGAAAATTAGAATGAGGCTACTGTAACTTAACACAATATATAGAAAAATCCTTCGGGTTGTCTGGTAGAGCAGTTTGTGTAGGTTCAAATGGAGAACACTTAGTTACGCCAATAATCGAAGGTGTCGGTGTAAATTAGCTGGGTATATACGCCTTAACTAGTTACATTAAGACAATGGAGTTGAACAATGAACACATTATATTATGAGCGGATGCGAATATCGAAAATATCGTTACTTCTTTCAGCCGAGGTTTTGTTTCCATCTCTTAATTTCAATACGAACAATATTTAATAGACCTGTTATAGTTACAGACCAAACACGTGAAAACAAGTAGCCAAGTAAATAATCGAAAATCCTTTAAAACAGTCTATTTAAGGGAACTTCTCATTTTTTATATAAGATGTAACTTTAGGAATTTTGAACATTTCTAAAGATCTCTACGGGTTTCTTGTTATACTTAATTAAGCGAACGTTTCTTAAACATTATGGTCTACTATCCGTTATGGTTTTACATAACTTTACTTTGTTTTGTTAAAGTAGAGTTCCGAAACTAAAAACTAATTATAAAAGTTCGTGCGATATTACACCGTATTCTATCGGCTTAAGGTGTTCCTATTTATCTCCTTGTGAAATAATAATATAAGTAGTTATAAAGGAGGTTTATATATTAAAAAAAAAGAAAGCTCTAAAGAATTTATAACAACTAAAAAACATTCTAATTTTTTTTATATGTAACAACACATATGGCTTAAAAAGGAAGCAAACAGTTTTCAAACATTGTTGCAAAACACTGAATTAGATTACGTGACAATTGAACTCACGTGAATTGTTATCACAAAATCCGTGTTGAATAGCATGTGAAATACATAAATTCATTCCAAAATAATGGAATTCAAGATTGTAGAAACAATATTTTAAATATTTTAACTTTAATGTCCATTCTGGTCTCTTCAGTTTTTATTGGATAACTTCAAAAATTGGTATCTTCTTTGTTAGAATTAATTTTACTAACTGAGAACCGACCAACGTATTTCCATTTTCGTCTTTCCAAGACTTAAGTAAGGAGCGCTGTATCATATCTGTTAAAAGTTAGAAAATGATTTAAGCTAGGTATTTTTAGAAATAAAAGCTCCACAAAAAGGGGGAGTAAATATCTAATGAATTAATTTAAATACTGTTGATGCTCTTGTTGATAGCCTTTGGTGTTCCAAACCTTCTTGTGGTTCAACATATCGAACTGTACTCTATGTTTAATTGCTCTGATGTATCAATTATTTATATTTCAAACTATAGCTAAAAGCATTTACGATATACCGACCAAAGTTATTGACTATTATAAAAACAAAATAAAAAACAAAAAAATGTTTTGCTTTAGTGACGCACTTCCTGGTGTGTTAGTTAGTACAGAGAATATTTAAGTAAAAAAAAAAAATGCGCCCTGTTCATTAGCACGTTCTATCAATAAGCCATTTAGTGCCCAGCTTTTTAAAAACCTACCTTAATGCTTACAAAGTATAGCTAGCATGCGGATTTTCTGTTATTCTTTGTTGCTCTTGATGAATGATTCTTTTAAATCTTTGTGTATCATTTTTTGGAAAAAACTAACCACACTCACAAATCTTTTTTTTTTTAAAAATTTGACATATGTAAATTAGATATAGCTTTTTATACGTAGCAATGTAAAATTATGTTGAAAAATACAAATCGAATCGTTTAACCTAAAGAGAAATGTATTCATTTCATCAACTTATCACACTCATCAATCTAATTTTTTTTTGCTATATGCATATAAGATAGCTATAACTTTCTATACGTTGTAATGTAAATACGCTGCGCAGGGTCAAATTCCGAAAGGAGAACTGTAGAAAAAATTAGTATTCTATCCTTTTAATTACTCCACAAGTAACTATGGTTCAGAGGTAGTTAGTAACACAATTAAACAACATCGAACAATATTTTAACCTTGCACAGTAACAGAATTCATCAGTTTTTTAAAAAAAACTTTAATTTTTAGTTTAGTTGTAAGTTAAACAAGTTTAATACAATAGCAATAGTAGAGGAGAAGGAGATACAATAAATAAATCAACATCTATGTATTCTTGTAATAAATGCACCATATTTTTAACAGCAATTTGATGCATCTTTCTGATAACTAATTTAACATTAAACTTTGAGATAGGCATAGAGATGTCCATGTTACATTGTTTATCTTGGGAAGGAGATACAATAACATACCCACATCTATGTATTATTCTAATAGATGCACCATATTTTTAATATCAATTTGATGCATCTCTCTGATAAATAATTTAACATTAAACTTGGAGCAAGGCATAAAGATGTGTATGTTACATTGTTTATCTTGGGAAGGAGATACAATAACATACCCACATCTATGTATTCTTGTAATAGATGCACCATATTTTTAACATCAATTTGATGCATCTTTCTGATAACTAATTTAACATTAAACGTGGAGCAAGGCATAGAGATGTGTATGTTACATTGATTATCTTGGGAAGGAGATACAATAAAATATCCACATCAATGTATTCTTGTAATAGATGCACCATATTTTTAACATCAATTTGATGCATCTTTCTGATAAATAATTTAACATTTAACGTGGAGCAAGGCATAGAGATGTGTATGTTACATTGTTTGTCTTGGGAAGGAGATACAATAACATATCCACATCTATGTATTCTTGTAATAGATGCACCATATTTTTAACATCAATTTGATGCATCTTTATGATAACTAATTTAACATTTAACTTGGAGCAAGGCATAGAGATGTGTATGTTACATTGATTATCTTGGGAAGGAGATACAATACTTAGAAATACTTAGATACTTAGAAAAAAATAGTATTCTGTCCTTTTAATTACTCCACAAGTAACTATGGTTCAGACGTAGTTAGTAACACAATTAAACAATATCAAACAACATTTTAACCTTGCACAGTAACAGAATTCATCGGTTTTTTAAAAAAAAAATCTTTAATTTTTAGTTTAGTTGCAAGTTAAAGAAGTTTGATACAACAGCAATAGTAGAGATACAATAGCAATAACATATCCACATCTCCATAGACATTCTTCTAAAACATGCACCAAATTTTTAACATTAATTTGAAGCATAAATCTGATAAATAATTTAACATTTAACGTGAAGCAAGGCATAGAGATGTGTATGTTACATTGTTTGTCTTGGGAAGGAGATACAATAACATATCCACATCTATGTATTCTTCTAATAGATGCACCATATTTTTAATATCAATTTGATGCATCTTTATGATAACTAATTTAACATTAAACGTGGAGCAAGGCATAGAGATGTGTATGTTACATTGTTTATCTTGGGAAGGAGATACAATAACATATCCACATCTATGTATTCTTGTAATAGATGCACCATATTTTTAATATCAATTTGATGCATCTTTATGATAACTAATTTAACATTAAACTTGGAGCAAGGCATAGAGATGTGCATGTTACATTGTTTATCTTGGGAAGGAGATACAATGAAATATCCACATCAATGTATTCTTGTAATAGATGCACCATATTTTTAACATCAATTTGATGCATCTTTCTGATAAATAATTTAACATTTAACGTGGGGCAAGGCATAGAGATGTGTATGTTACATTGTTTGTCTTGGGAAGGAGATACAATAACATATCCACATCTATGTATTCTTCTAATAGATGCACCATATTTTTAATATCAATTTGATGCATCTTTATGATAACTAATTTAACATTAAAC
>JAUELD010109861.1:0-17294 GCA_031471615.1 Aglantha digitale | reverse complement strand
TTAAATATCAGGGTAGAACTGAGCATATCAAGAATAAAATTCAGTTCTGTTGATGTATTAAATATCAGGGTAGAACTTAGCATATCAAGAATAAAATTTAGTTCTGTTGATGAATTAAATATCAGGGTAGAAATTAGCATATCAAGAATAAAATTTAGTTCTGTTGATGTATTAAATATCAGGGTAGAAATTAGCATATCAAGAATAAAATTTAGCCTAGAAAACACGAATACAGATTAAAGAGCGAAAACGAGGGCTTGTAATAAATAATGCTAACTTAAATGCATGTATGTGTGTAATTAATTATAGGATAGGATTAATTATAGGATAGCCATGAATCTGACAAACACAAAGTACTTAGGAGAGTATATAATATATGCTGACATTAATGATGGAAAACTTTGACATTTATGATTGAAATATTGAGTTCGTTAAATGAATTTTTTAGCTTTGACATTGCGTGAAGTCATGAAATTTTATAAGTTCTATTTATTCATAGTTTAACCCCCTTTTTTCGTGAGAGCGTAAACTACAGTTGAATTGATTTTTGAGTAGGTCTTATAACTTACCCGCAGGAGGAGAGCTGGTCGTGCCAGTCGAACACATCTTTGTATTTAAATACAATGAGTAGGACATACAAACAACCCATGCAACCAACAATGGCGGCTTTTACAATCGAATGGATATGCAGAAACACAGCACAAGCAATCATGACAAGGAATATGGTGAACGAAATATACTGAAATTTAAACAGAATAACATCAGTAAACTTTCGGATCAATAAAATGAGATATGCAGTACGACGAAGACAAAACTTACGAAGTACTTTTTTATTTGAAGTGGTATCAGATTTTGTTAAAAATTAGATTTTTAAACGTTTTGAGTTAGAAGCACACAATGTGCAAAATGTGAACTGGTAGGTTAGTTACCTGTGGATATTTACATTGTGTGTAGATGTCCATATATGGTCGGACCACCACAAAAGTCCCATTGTTTTCGAAAATAGTGCAGTTATCCGGAATGTCTGTTACTTCACATGAGAACTAAACGAAACAAAAACATGAAAAAAACGACGAATTTATCAATGTTTACAGCTTCTAGACTGAGCTAGCTTGTTCTTAGAACTTAGTTCAGTATTAGTTTGAATCATCGCTTCAGATTGTAGTTCTGGGAATCCTGATAGGACTTGGACGGACTCTTACTAGGTTTGATATTTAACGCAGAAACAGTGAATGAATGAAGCGCTACTTACAATGTTAGATAAAGCAGCGATGTAGATCAAAATTAATACCAAGAACGACACGAAACGACACACAAGTTGAGATTTGAAAAACTTATGAGGTAAAAACGCGTTCAATTTCTAAACAGAAGCAAGATAATTTTAGATGCATTACATGTGATAACAGGATTCTAGATAACAGGAAAACTCCAAAATACAAACACAAGGTTATAACAAGGGGAACCTACTGCATTTATAAGCCCTGATCATTGCATAACTTTGTGCAAAAAAGCGAAGAAAAAAATAAAAAACTTTTTTCAAATATTTTATAAAAAAACAAAAATTTTTGGGCAAAAAATTGACCTTTTGTTCAAAATGAAGAATTTAATAAAGATATAAATTCAAGGTAATTAATTAGCTGTATTGTCGTTTTTTTCTATATCTGTTAATTAGAGAATAATCTCACAGTAGTTAAGGATATATGATATGCTTTATATAAATTAAATTACTTTGCAATCATAATTTAAAAAAAACACATGGTATGTAATTAATATTTATTACCATGTCGAGCATAGAGATTACACCAACACACACTAAAAGACATACCAATTCAACAATTCGCTACTTTTAGAATTTTAAGACATACCCACAAGTTTAAACAAGATCTTTCATCGCAAAATGATGAAATGATATGACGTATCAATTTAAAAGTTTTTAAAGCAATATAAAGCAATTTAAAGCAATATAAAGCAATTTAAAGCAATATAAAGCAATTTAAAGCAAATCAATCTATGAGTTAGTGCATCTAATAATGTTGAATTATCATTGTTGTTTACTTTATATAAAAAAATAAAAATACCTAGGGCATGACTATTTTAGGTTGTAGAACACCACAAGCTGAATAATATCTTATGAGAACTACTATAAAAGCACTGGCAACATGATTGATCCATTGTATAGGCTTGCGTTCTCTTTTATTCACCAAATTTAAACAAGATAAAAAAAATTAACCTGCAGTTTGTGCAAACATGCAAAGATCATCAATGGTACAAGAATGCTGAACACGATTCCATACACATAAATGGAAGCTTCTTTTCTAAAATACACATTATGTTATATATCATAAATATGACTGTTTGTCGTGAAATGGTTTCATTATAACCAAAAAAACAAACACGTGCTTTAGAAGCCCTTATCATTCCCTAACTTAAGTCACATGCAAAGCCTAGCCCAGAATTTAAAACTAACTATCTTAAGGTACCCTTAAAGTGTAAAGGCAAGAAGAAATAAAAAAAAATTCATAAAATTTCATTTTTTTATGGAGAAAGTTCGTGAAAAAAAATGGTATTTTTAATATTACACAGCTACTACAAACAGGGGTTGGACTACAGGTGCTATCAGTTTATAGTGAGGGCTGTACTAGTTTAGAATTTTATCAAAAACATAAATAAAGAAATTGCAAGAGTTAAGACTGAAGTTAAGAGCTCTTTTTATATTACCTTGGCAACACAGTAATGTCGATGCATATGATCACAACAAATATGGTAAACGAAAACATCATGTTTGGTATGAACATGTGATCAGCTTCTTCCGAATACTATGGCAACAAAAATAAATAAATATTACTCGATTTTTGACATTTTTTTTTTTATTTTGAAAGAGGTGCACTCACTGTTAACATAATTGTATCTGTATAAGGTAAAAAATAATAAGGATTTCTATTCTTTATTTATATTTATAGAATATTAAGATTAAATAAAGAGATAAGAATAAAACTCATCAGGGGAAGTTAATTAAAAATATACATGAGTAGACATTTGTTTCGATCTACTCATAAATTTAATTAAAATAAACTTATCATCACAAGTCCTTGGTGCAAGATACGGGTATATATTTAAGTGGTCCCATTGGTGCTGCGGTGATGTTATATATGCACCTTATACCGCTTAGCAGACAACCTAGGACTTTATTGTCATTAAAAAAATGTTTTGCTCTTAAGTTGTGAAAAGTTTTTATTTCGAACATTGTGTGGGACTTTAGAGAACCAGTGCTAGGCTGAATGCCCTTAGTATACAAAAAGACATTTAAGGTGATTAAACATGCTGGTATAGCTTGTCTATGCATTTGCGTGAGTATGCAAAATAAATTCAAAAATGACACACACTGTTACAACAAAACTATAATAAAGGGACCACTGCAGTACCATAATATCGAACCAATAACTTGACTGGGGGATACAAAACAACTAGGTTTGCCAGATTCTCCCACTTTCTCAAGGGCCTGCGAGATAACACAGCTTGTTTCTGAAATCTAATCGTGATACAATAGCAGTCCCTATGAGCTCTTTTTCATATTTGAATAGGCTAATAGAAACAAAAAAAAATCGGGAAAACTCTGTAGAACAACAACAATATCAACAACACAAAATTGAGAATATCAACAATATAGAGGAATAGTATTCCTCCCCTAAATGTCACCCTCACTTTAGTGTTTCATATCTAAGTTTCTTTATCTGTCAATTAAATCTTAATTAATTGTATGCATTTCTTTAAATTTAATAAACCATTAGATAAACTATTCTATTACCATCCAATCAGCAATTAATTTATAAACCATTTTAGAATTTTTTAATTATCTAGAAATATTAGATTCTCTTGATAACATAATCTTTCTTATTACTCCTTACTGCATTGAAATGATAATATTGACAATGATATTTTAATATTCAACATTATAATACAAATATAATATAATGACTTTAGATTCTAGATACTAGAGTCAAATGCTGTTTAAGATGTCTTTCAATAAAGAGCTGCTTATAGTATTCCATTATCAAAACGTTCTTCGTACCCGCTTAAAATTGTATCCTTGAAATCCATCCCCCTTTCTTGCATGTGTTTCATTTATATATTAGATATTATAAAAATCCAGGAATAGAGAAATGCAAGAATTATCCTTTTTTTAAGAAACAATTAACTTGAATTAGTGAATTTTAAAATTAAAAAATGAATTAATCAAGCATCAAAATAACTTCAAAATTTGCGTGAAAAGTTTAGCTCTTATGTTGAAATAAATGGGTCAGAAATTTTTCCATTTTAGAGAGATATCCTGAGAAAGCAATAAATTTCTTTTTGTTTTATGAATTTATTATTAAAAGTTTATAATTATTTGAATATGTTTATAAAATCCATCAGATGATGTCATGTTTTGACAGAACCATGTCAGATGCCAAAATGTGTTAATATAATAATATCACATGTGATATCTGTTATATTGATAATATTAAAATAACAGGATTTAACACTAATCTTGGGGAAACATTTGTACTTATTAGTTAATTAAAAGTCTTTAGTGTGTAAAAGATTGGCTTATTCCTTCATAATAAATATAGAAATAATAACCTGCAATTAATTTAAATTGACCAATACCAATAAACATTTTAATTATTTCAAAATATTGTATGAAAAAAAATTTGAAAATTTAAGATGAGAAGTTCAAACAATAAACAATCTAAAAAACACTTGAGCTTGAAAATTCGTGGTGCTTATAACTTATAACAGAGATATTTAAATTTGGTGAACAAATTTGTTAAACAGGCAGTGAACATAAAGTGTTTTTACAGCAGCATGAAAAGAGTTTGTTGTCTGGGTGGCAAATTGTGAATCAAAAATTTCAGCGTTTCCTCATAGCCCGCATAGCAACCTGCTATCCTTGTATCAACACAATTTTAGACTGTAAAGCTGCAGAGTCTTAGAAAAATGAATCACAAATAACATCCTCTACTAACCTTTTGCTCAAATTCTTTCTTGTAAAATTTAAGGAATATTGGTCTGACATTTTCCTTTTTCAGTTGATCCACACTCCGTGCATCGATGGCTCGTTCGAGAAATTCATTTACTTCATCCTCAGCTGTTAACGTATTAACGGTGGACGGTGCAAGCATACCTAACCTATAAATGTAAGTAACTCTCTTTGTTTATCTTTGTCTAAGGTCCTACAGTCACAGACCCCATTTACAAAAGGGAATAAGGTCAGTACTTATAACCCTATTTTGATAAAACTTAAGGTACAATTTAATCGTTGAGAACAAAAATACTATAGAAATGCTACTGTATTTAAACAAGTTGCATTACTTTATTTTCTGATGAAATAAGGCTGAATTTATATATCTGCAGAATGGATTTTGCTTTAAAAAAGTAAAGTACTAAATACCGATCAACAAAGAGTGTTTACCTCTCACGCATTTTCTTTTCTTTTAACTCATGACTATTATTGTCGTCATCAACATTCTATGAGACAACACAACGGATGTTTAAAACAGATGCAACAACACAATCCACAAAGAATCAGCAGCAAGTAACAACAAGTTTCAGTTGTGGAATCAAAGAAATTAATAATTACAAAGAATGTACTCTTTTTAAAATTAATTTTAATCCTCGAACTTTCAGGAAGTCATGGGAAAAGAAACAAACAAACAAAAACATTTCAGTTTTGACCAAGAACTTAATAAGGCAATTTTCGAATCAGCAGAATTCTTTTTGAAAAATGAATGTTAATTAAACAACATAAAAACATTTAATTAAATTTAATGATATATTTTACTGGTGCTTGTTTTTAAAAAGGAGAAATTCATAAATAAATCTTAATCAGAAAAACAAAATCAAAAAAGAAAAAAAAAATGAGTTTTTTTTTGGCTGTTGTTGTGGTGACAATTCAAAAGATATTTATAGTGATTTCGCTATGTAGCATTACATAAAAATAGTGCTTCAAATTGAATCAAACAAATTGGGCTTAATCCTTTACATAATGTTAAAGCAGTAGGCTGGATTAGAAATAATATACAGAAAGGATACTTTCGTAACAATAGATCCGCAAGATCACAGCTGGTTTATGCTCTACTTATCCTAACTCATGAAACAAAAAAGAACTGCATGATTTTTTGTTAGATTTTAACTTTTATTTCTGACAAAAAAGGAGATGGGTATAGACTTCTAACTCAAATTATAGTTGTGAGTTAATTAGTAATTTTTTTCTACAAACTTCCTACATAGAAGTCAAAATATTTTAAGTTTTGTATCTTCAAATTCAAAATTTATCTTTTTTATAGAAAACAAAATATATTTATATTTCAAAAATAAAAAACCATAATTTGAAACAGTATTTTCTGTTAGTGATACTAGTTCTTTACAAAAGAGAATAAATAATGAGTTCTTTAGTTATGCTTTCTAAGAGATAGGATCTTTATGGTCTCCTTGAGGTCCATTCTTATAGTGATTTCAAAGTTAAATACTAGTTGTAAATACTTCGTGATATGTATAATCTCTGTTTTAGAATTGTAGATATATATAGATTGATAAATATTTTATAAATATTTTCGAGAAAACAAATGACCTTTAAAAAGCATATTTTTAATTTTTATTTCGAACATACTAAGTAAAAAACGTACAAAACAACACGGAAACATAGAAAAAATACTTATATTTTATATTATGATAAAATTTGAAACAATAAATAATACTATATACAATGATAAACAAAAAATAAACAAAGATTTTTTAGTAACCTTAAAAATACTTATACCTCAAAGAATTTCTTTGTGAAAGGTTGAGCAGCATTGACAGTACTCCATACGTCAGATGAATTTTTTCGATTCAATTGTTTTGCCTTTGTCTATAATGAAAGAAAAAGAAAGTTCTTTGTATCTCTCAGGAAAGAACGAATAACTATGCCATCAGACTCTATGGAAAATAGTTAATTTGTATTTTGTTGTCACAAACAATTGGATTTTCACATTAAAACTTAAAACTCCTAAAATAGTTTGTTAGGCCAGGAAAGTGTTTTAAATCATTTAATGTCACATGTGCAAATATATGCGAAGGTATGCTAAATTTATGGTGATTTCTTGCTTATACAAGTAAGCTTAGCTTAGACTTATAATTTTACATTGAATGTTTGGTTCCTAACTAACATTATAAGATATATAATGTTCCTAACTAACATTATAACTACTTTAACATGCAATATTATGCTATATTCCAGAACATGAGTTAACTTAAAATTGGAGGTATTTCAAATCATAAGTTGGCTAACCATTATGGAAGAGGATATCAAACATTTGTTTTATTTGTTTCCTCTTTGATTTTTACCTCCTTTATACTATTTTCTGTTGGCGCGGGAATAACAAAGAACGATTTGATGTTGTTCTCTTTCAAATAAGAATCTCGTAAATAGCCACGCCCATCTTCAAATTTATAGTCATTCTTTATCTCTTCAAGTACTGCCTCAGTGATGTGAATACGACTAAACCAAGACAAAGGAAAGTACTTTCAATTGAAACAAATAGAAAATCAATCAACCCTTTCTCTTGATTTATAAGAACACCAACCCCCCCCCCCCCCCCCCCCCCACTCCCCTTTTCATTTTAGAAAATATCATTCAAATATCACAATGAGATTGCTTAAAAGTGGTGAGTAAAATATATTTTTTCAGAAAAGATGGATTCTTTTATAACATGCCAAATAACCATAAAAAGAGTAGAGAATAATAAAGTATTAATAGTTCCATGGTTCAACTTAGTGGTCAAGTTTAAAAATAGTTTTATTACTTTAACTAATCAATTATTGAATAAGAAAATAGATCATCTTTTAAATGATCTTATTGTGAAGAAAACATATAATACTTTCGTTTCACTCTTTATCTATATCTTTTTCGTAATTCTTATATTATAGAAATAGAATTAATTACACAGTATACTCTCACGATTAATAATATTTACTACTTTGCACAAAAACACAACAAAGAATAATTTTATTTTTCAATAAAGATTTAGTGTATGGATAAGAAGGAAATTTATTACAAAAACATAACACAAGGAAATAAACTCATGACAATTTTTTTTACCCTGGTTCTCCACCAGATTCCATATGCGTAGCAATAGTAACGTCATTAGACCAAACATCGTATTGCCACTTGCGTAGTCCCAACACACCACAATGAACATTCCCTGTGTGTATTCCAACTCTCATATTCAATTTCACTTTAGTAGCTTCTCTGACAACCCTATAAAAAATAAAAATGATTCATTTTTCTTAAGAAATAAGCTGAATATAAGGCTAAAAAAAATAAGCAAAGAAAGGCTATTATTCTTAAATAACAAACATCAATTCCAAGTTTTCCTATGAGCACAACCTTCTAAAGGGGAAGAATTTGATTTTAGTAGGAGCTTGCTTTAAGAGGGGCAGTGATGTATTGTATTGGACATACCAGTTTACCTGTTGATCCATCTTTTTAATGTAGAAAATTTATATATAAAAGTAGAAATAATGTTCACAGCATGTCACAGCATGAAAACAGAATGTGAAAAAGTACGAATCTTAGCTGTTTGTCACTTGAGTTTGGGTGGCCATACTGGTATACTCATATCAAATTCCTGCTGGAAAGGGCACTGAGGGGAAGAATTTAATTTAAGCAGGAAACGTTGAATTAGGTCACATGTTTTAGCGTTTCCCACCTTCAACCGATATGACTCCTTACATTTTAAGTCGATACTGACAAAACTATAAATTATAGTTCAGAGATAATCTGTAAGGATGCCATTAAACAACATATTTAATTACTTTTGAGCTAATAAATCATTATAGAAAAAAAAATTGACCAATAAACTTTCAATTGAATTCAAGCAGGAAATGGCTTATGGATTATTTTAATCATTGATAAGCAATAAAACAAATAATTCTAAATTAAGTATTTATAACTTAAAGAAAATTTTAACTTTTTTTAAAGGCTTGATTTAAACTATTCAATTCAAGTTTGAGATTATTTTCAATACGTACGCAATGGCATCTATTACATCAAGACCCATATTAATGCAACAGTGTGCATGATCTGGACGTGGTTCAGGTAGTCCAGACACACAGTAATAACAATCTCCAAGAATTTTAATACGCATACAATGGTTTTTCTAAAATAAAATTATTTTTTCAATTATTTATATAATAAGGCCACTCAAAGGAACAAGTAAATAAAACATACAGCAACATTTTGTGATTAAAAAACATATAAACGGTTTAAAAAAAGCCAATATATAATATATAACGATCGTTAAAGATTGCATCACATCACTCCCCAACTCACACTTGCCTACACCTAAACAGATTTTTTTGAGAATTTTCTCAGTTTTACCACTCATCTAAAAAATAACCTTATCCTTTGTAATACTTACTAATGCCAGTTGATCAAAACGAGCAAATAATTCATTCAGTGTTTTAACAAGCTCATGTGCTGTACATTGTGATGCCAACTGAGTGAATCCCTCGATATCAGCAAATAAAATACTAAAGTAGAACACTATAACATTAGAAGACTATGCAAGAATAAGAAATCCAATCATTACATACATTGTAAGAAACCTTTCTCTTTTTATAGCTTTAGGCCTGCCAAAAAAAGTTGAGCATGTAGTACCAGGAGTATTAACTTCTCATTATTTAATACTTTAATGTTAGGGCAGCATTAGCTTTGTAAGATTTACAAACCTGACTACTAGGAATTCATAAATAAATCTTTACTTGTTTCAAAGCAACAAAAGTACATGGATATTAGTTTTTTTAATAGAGAATTTTAGAACAACTAAGAGAATGTGTGAGTATAGTTTTTAAAACAGAATTAATATCATTACAATATTCACAAATAATGTTTTTTATACTAGACACTTTAAGTCATTGTTAACTGAAAACTATTTCCGTAATAGTTAAAAAAAGAAAACTTTGTAAATTATTTTCTAAATTATACCTTGAAAAGAAAAACAAGAAAAGTTTGTTTTTGAAAACAAAGTAATTTGGATTTAATTTCTTATGCACATTTTTAGTATAAAAAATTATTTAGGAAATTATTTTTTGCCATAATAACATAAAAACTAGTTTTCCACATAAGTACCCTGTCTTTTTATCTTATCTTTTTATAAATTATTTTTATCCATAATTTATAAGTTTGTAATGAAGTATACAAGTTTGTGACATACCAAAGAGAGATGGTTATTTAGGTATATCTACATTAAGAAATGTAGGTGGTAGCACAAAAGTCTTACTAAGCAGTTGATAGTACTGTACCAACAAGTAAAAGAATATACCAATATACCTAACATTAGTGTGTCTTTGGATGTAAATTTTACTGAATTGACTTGTATGATCCTGCTCCCCTTCTATATCAGCTTTCATTTCCATAGCAACATGCCTGGGCAGTACAGAAAGCAACAATCTTTCCTGTAATAAAAATGAAAACAAAAATAAAAACAGAAGCCATTAGATGTAGTGAAAAATATTATCGATCCTTAAGTCAACAAGCTTGCGTTTTCAGCTATAAGGAAAAAAAAATTCGAACAAAATTGTGTAAGCCTTTTATAATCAATTGATAATCAGACAAAACTCTTTTCCTCTAAATGAACCTAAAAGCCCACATATTTAATTTAACCAGAAGCAGCATAACATTGCCTTACATAAAAGTCCTCTTTAAGTAGACAATGTAAGAATGAAATGTAGTAAAAAACCTGCTCTTGATTTTCTCTTTGCAAATTCAATCTTGTTTCAACGAAGCCACGAGTTTCTAAAAACCCTCTTCTTTGAGCTTGCTCTGATGGATATCGTGTGAAAATTCCGGCTAAATTCACTGCCAAACATATCAATATGTTAGCTATAGTCTAAAAAAGTCAAAAAATCAAACTTAATAAAAAAAAAAAAATTCATACTAGGTATTTTGTCAATATAATTCTTGAAGAATAACAGTGATCAGCAGGGAAAGGGCAACTAAATTTGTAAAATAACCTAGTGTGTTAGATTCTTCAAGAAAAGAAAATTGCTTTTTACAAGAAAACTGTTGTAAACAATTTTTGTAATTAGGTTTCAGTATTAATATATATATTTACATATAAAACTAGGATTCATTTTTTTATCGACCACTACTTTCATCTGCCGTTTGTCCGTATTAAGTAAAATAGCTTGCTTCATTAGGTAAAACAAATAACAGCCTTACCAGTTGAATTATATTTGCAGTTTCCATTTCACTAGCAACACTAGTTACCAAATGCGTTATAGTCAACAGCAAGCCACAAAATACAGATACACGAATTTGTAATGGTAACATCACATATGTCATGTAAATTACGAACATGGTAAATGACACTGATTCAGTAATAGCATGATGGTTATTCGGTAACAATGCTAAGTTAACTATAATTGTTAAACAATTAGAAAAAACTAAAACATACGAAACGATTATCAACAACCGGCCCGATGATCCAGTCCAATTGATAACACTTAATAACATTGCATATATTGACACTTGTATAGATAAAAACACACCACGAGCATAGCTGTTTGTTCCATTCGTATTAAACGAAAAGTGAATTCCTACTTCACAAGAGCATATAACCATTAAAATGATTAAAAACCAGTTAATAAAGTTTTGGTTGAGGCGGAAAAAGTACCTTTTATATAAGCTTTCAATCTTTTCTGATGGAAACTTTATAGTTTTCAAGAATGATTTTTTAAAAATAAAATCAAATTTTGCTGTTTTCCTTTGAGGCGGCAACATTTTTTTTGTAGCATTGTCATCAATTCTCACTTCAATCATATTTTCCTCCATTTTGATATCCTTCGACGTACTGTTATTATTTATTGCTTTGCTTTCCATTGTGTTGGATGTGTGTAACTGATCGACTGAAACTTTAGCTTCGAACAGATGTGACTTATCTGCTTGAGTTACATCTTTTGTAATTTCTTTTTTCTCAAACTGAGATAAATCATTCTCTGGCGATATTGATCTGTTAGACAATAAACCTGAACTAGTTCGTTTATTCAACATTTTAATGAGATTTATTAAAGTAATATTGATCTCAAACAATGCAAATAACTCATTTTGATTAATGGTAATCAATATTAAAGGTAATTAATGCTATTTAATCTTGAATATATAAATATATGTGTATATATTTCGTCACGTTATTGATTTGAAAAATAACAACATAACAGTAAATTTTTTGAATTAATAATATTTCTATTTTTTTATCTAAAAAGATTTTGAAATTTAATTGGTTTAAAAACATATCATGGCAGTTACACTATTACTCAAACAAGAGATTACAAAGTGATAAAAATAAAAATAGTTTAATACTTTAATAAAGTTATCAGAAACTGAATTCTTCTTTATGACATCTTTTCTAAACCTAAAACCAATAAAGTAAAACGATATCTAGCTGTTCTCTTTACAGCTATTTAGTTGTATGTGTGTGTTTATATTATCGCTTTTGTTTTCATTTGGATAAACAAACCCCACATTGAGATACCAATAAATAAGAGTGTCAAGAGATTCAAAAAGATTCAAAAAGTAGGGAAAAAATAAAGAGCACAATGTTTTTTTCGTATATTGAAAAACAATCAAAAATTAGAATGTTAAGTAATGTTGCATAAAATAAAATAAAACACACCAAAATTTCTAATAATATCCAAAAGTAAAATAAAAAACCTTATCTCAAAGTTATTTTCTTAAAAACCCTACAATTAGAATAAATTAAAAACAAAAACAAAAAAATAAACATTATAATTTCTAAATTTCAATCCATTAGCACAAATAATTTTTTTCATATAAGTATCATGACACCTATTCTTTCACTGAAACATTTTCATTACGTCAGAAACCAATGGCATAGCATTGATTTCAACAATACACATTTAACAATGAGAACAAAGTTCAGTATCTTTGTTTATTTTATTGTAGCAACTATTCATTTTTTTTTTTTTGCTGATTATGCTAATAAAATTCTTTATTCTTATTATTACAAAACTGTCAACAGAAAAGTATTTTAATGTGTTCATATAAAAAAACATATTGCACCTTTGCTACAGAACTTTACAGAACAATGTTTTTTTTAAGAAGATGCAAATACAACAAAAAACAATAGAGTGTTTAGATGTGTACATAAAAAAAAAAATAACACCTTCGCATTGGAACTTTACAGAACAGATTTTTTTTTAGAAGATACAAATAAAAACAGAGAAGTTTATTTAACAGGCTTTAATTTATTCGTATTTTCTTGAAACTAATCTTTAGATATATTACTTTTTTAAGTTTTAGATCTTTTATTTTAGAAAACGAAAATGATTGAAAACACATATTAATAAGGAAAGGCTATTAATAATTTACTACACATGTACTCCCAACTTCTGTTAGAAAAACTATAGTTAAGTTCGTTCTGGAAACGGAGCATAATCAGAATGAAGATATAAATATAATATAACAAAATAAAATTCTTCTAAAAAAGACATCAACTGTATGTATCTCTGGTGCACCTTTTCCTGAAGTTTTTTAATATATTGAATAAGGAAGGAAGTCTTTTTAAAAAGATAAAAAATATCTTCAATGGAACAATTTTTCTAAAGACTTTGGTGAAAATAAAACAATTCTAACTTTTCTAGAAAAGTTCAAAAAACCTACTAAAATTTCATTCATGTTTTATTAACTGAGCTAATCTTTTTCTGTTACATGCCGTAAATTCCAAAAATCTTAAATGTAATAACTTAGCAATTTATGCTATGTTTTGGTAGGTAACCTAGCAACATAAAAGAAAATCAACCCAACTTACTTGTTCTTTTTTTTTCATTCATTATATATACAAGATGATAAAATTGATTTTTAAAAATTAAATTTAATTTTTATTCTTCAGGTTTATGCAATGAAAAGTCAATCTTGCTAATAGAGGTTTATTTTGTCAAATCACAACTGCATGCACAAAATATAAGTTGAAAAATCCATTTTATGTTTTATAAAAAAACATAAAAATACACCAGGTGCCTAGATCATTGAAATTACATATTCATCTCGTCAGCAAAAACATTGTCTGCTACCTGAGAATTATTTTTTAACACAGTGGATAAGTCAAGCAGAGAAGAAATATTCTAAATTTTTTTTGCATTACATTTATCAGCTCAAATTTTTCAGTTATATAAATAATATAATAATTAATAAAGATTTTAGTTAATTAACAGAAGCATCAATATAAATGCTACAAAATAATATTAACTAAAATGATAAATTTCTTGCTTCAATAGTATTCTTTTGAGTTAGATCTTACACTGAACAAGTTATGAACAAACATGTTACTGTGTTAATCTAAATATCATAATACCTTCAAGTGACACTTATACTTGTAAATCATAAACATATATAACATTCAATGTTGTATCTTAACTGACATATCTTTTTGAATGATGCCTAATGAAACTTGTATCTTAACTGCAATATGTTTTAGAAAGATACCTATTTTTTATTTTACTACCTTTAGATATATCTAAAACACAGCGAACTTTGAAGAACATAATAAAAACACGCATAATTTGAAATAAGGACATTATTCAAGGAGAACACACATATGGTTCTATGTTTAAATACATTTTATTTCAAGTATTAGTGGAAAAAAAATAGTTAGTATGCCTGTATTTACTTATGTGTTACAATATAAAGACATAAACATCCATTTAATATGTAAAGTAAAAGGTCTTTCAACAAGCATTATTCCATTGCTAAAACGTTGAAAGAATATCAACAGTTGGTTCCAATTTTTAAATAACGAAACCTTAAATAAAAATATTTTATACATTCTTTTATGGAGAGAAACAAAAGAAATAACACTGCTGTACAGGATAGTTGTACGTATAATGGTGAAACTTTCGATACGTTATCAATCAGTTAGTAATAAAAGAAAGAAAAAATATGAAAAATTAAAAAAACAGAACTTGTCATAAACAAAACAGTTTGAATGCATATTAAACTATATATATCATATATAAATTTATTAATATTAAATAATTAATATAAAAATAAATATAAATAATATAAATAATAATATATAGGATTAATATAAAAAAATTTAGCATCTACCAATACCTAAATCCTTTAATTCAACTAACTTTCAAATTTTCAAAACAAAAAAAGCAAAAAAAAGGTGTCAATCTATTCTAAACAGCTAATAAAAATATTATAAAATATATTATTTCGAATTTTGTTAAACCAATACTGTACTATTTTTTTACCAACTATGAACAAAAATCTGCTGATGTATTTTTTTAAATCAAAATTAAATTCATTACCAACTTTCACTATAGTTAGAAGCTAGAAAAAATTTTCATTAGACTGTAATAATAAAAGTTATTTAATTACTTAAAAATTGCCAAAAACTAGGCTGTTACTTGAGTCTTTTTTAATACTATTTTTTTCATTTGAAAATTATGGCAGATTTTCATGAGGGTAATTCACTTTTAAAAATTGATGGTGATGTCACTGATTTTAGAAGTCATTAGCACAGAAAAATGACAATGTGAAATAAAAGAATTGTTAAATTTAATTTTATGCTTATTTTAAAAAAAAAAAGATATAAAACTTTAAAGGATCGCAACCATTTAAGGAAATCATTCTGCAAATTACACTTTAACAGCTAAATGCTTCACAGTACAGATAGAAACTGTGTGCACAACAAAGTTGTATTTAGCTTACATGTGTGAAAAAACATGAAATTTCATTATGTTTCACATATGATCAAAAAGTAATTCAAAGATAGATGAATTTAAAACAAATAATTAAAAAATAGATAAAGATTTTTTATCATCTGCACAGTTTCGATTTAACCCATTTCGAAAAAATTAATTAAAAATGGTAGCATTTTTGAAATAAAAAAATATTTTCATCTAAGCAAAAATAAAACCTCAAACAGTTAAATTATTATTCACTATCATTTTATATACCAAATAATCAAAACAAACTATATTAGTTTTGACAAAATTTCAAATTTCTTGATTTTTTATTCTAAAATTTAAGAAAGAAAATTCATACCCCCAGACGCTTTTAGTAAATATCTGTTTTTAAAGACAATATAAACAAATTGACAAGATTACAAATTCACAGTGGCATTTGGGGTGAAAAACATTCTAATTGAATGTTTTAATATATTCCATGCTTTGTTTATTCTTCAAATAATTTAGTTCTTCATTTTACCAGCTTGTTATTCAAGCAAAGAAGTTGTGCAAAATCCCACTCGAATATATTCATACATCTAATCTTAACCAAATGAGGGGGGAAAAATAATAAAGAAATAAAACACCTTCAACATTTCAAAACAAGCTTATGTATATCGCTTCAAATATTATACTAAAACCAAAAAAAGAATAAAATAATAAAATGAATTATTAGGTAAAAGTGTTATAAATAAAAGGAAAGATTTTACCATAGTAGTTATTTGGATGAAGACTGTTAGTAGCATCTTTCTTTTATTAGAATTTAGTCTTCAATAAACTTTTTTTCGTAATAAATTACATCCTTCCAACAGAAGGAAATGAATCAAGCCTACAACAGTACTTTGTGGTACTGTGTAAAATCTGCAATAGTGTCAAACTGAGATTTATTAGAATAATGTAAGTTTTTTTCATACATTGAATTCTGTTACAATAGTAACATTTCAAAGGAAAAAAGCAAGAAAATAGCATCTGTCTTCATCTGCCTATTTATAAAGAATACAAAATACTAATAAGAGTGAAAGAAAACAGCAAAAAAAAGAACAAAAAAAATAATAATACATACATACAAAAGGTGAAAAAAAAGGACGAAAATGTAAAAAATTCAAATCGTATCTTGTTATTGTATTTTTTACATTCTACCGACATCAAAAGTTTATCATTGCAATTCCATAAAAAAATATAGATGTGAATTGATATAAGATAAAACAAAATGGAATAAATTTGTTGTTAAAATAGGAAAAATCCCCATATTGATGACACATGTCTTTGTTGCCGTTTTCAAAGTTCACTTTGGTACATTCAAAATTCATATAGAGTCTGATATATGTCCAGTGAATGGTGTAATAGGTATTTGTATTTGTAAAAGTTTTAATTGCAGCCATTTGAACTACCTATTTAACCAACCTATCAAGACTCATCAAATTTTAAGAATCAAGCAAATTGAAAAATATTGACAGGCCTGATTGATGCAAGAGGTATGTAGTAGGACCATGTAATTAAATTAGCTAGACATACAGATA
>JAUELD010109751.1:0-17308 GCA_031471615.1 Aglantha digitale | reverse complement strand
AAGTTCAAGATTACAAAAATAAATATACCAAAAAATATAAATTTAATAACAACAAATGAGACAACTTTTAAAAAATAGGCTCAAAGCCCTGACACTATCCTTAAATGCGAAATTTCTCAAAATACTAATTCTTTAAAAACTTATTCTGAAGCAATTTCCCAGTTAAGACGTTTCCACAGTGCCATATTTTAAGCAATATAGTAGCTAGCATTCTTAAACCAATAATTTTAAAGTAAATACAATTTTTTAAAATATTAATAATAAGCGTAATTCCGCATTTTACTAATTTTAAAAAATATAATTTTAGAACGAATTTTTCCAGTTTCAATGCTTCTGTGGTGTTATGTTACTTAATGCAAGTAATATAATAGCTAGCATTTCTAAAGCAAATATTTTTTATCAAAGTACACTTTTAAATAAATTAGTTAGTAATTTGGAAAATTTTGCTTTTTACTAATTTTATAAAATCTCAATATCAAACCAGTATTATTAGGCAAAAGTAAGAGAAAATATTTAATTCAAAATAATAATTGCTATTATAATTTATGATTATATGTTATTACGTTATATGTATCATTAATTCAATATTTTTAGAAAAAACTTATTACCGACTTCTAGTATTACATTATATCACCATGATATAATAGGAACCTAGGAAGATTATTATTAAGACAAGAAGAAAATAAAGAATTTTATTTTTTATTTTCTGCATGATTTTTGTTATCAAGAACGAATTAAAATATTTTATTAAAATAGAACCCCCTGAAAAATAACAAGATTTTATCTAGATATGTTCGGTATAATAAGATAAAGTCATATACAAATATCTTCTGAAAAAATATTTTAAAAAATAAAGGGTTGCCTGTTTTCTTCTTTCAAATTCGGTAAATAGTTGTAATTTTGTATTTTCACTCCATAAGAAATCATTTTTCTATGATATGATACAATAAAATTTGTGTTTCGATTGTTTTAAGTTGAACGAAATTTCACCGAAATTTAGCAAATTACAATAAGCCCCATTGAACTTGTTTTCCCAATGCATATACGGTTTGATCACCTATTATTAAGATAATCTGCTCTGAATTAAGATGCCTACCTATTTTTGGACTAAATCAGACAATGTTTAACTATTGCAGTTGAGTTAATACACTCGTTAATAAACAGGAATAGTGTAGATGAAGATTGTAATTGATCATTTTGAGGGAATTTCCGGGCGTGAAAAGCAGAAAATGATTCATTGTACTTCTTGTTGAAAGCGCCTCGACCCAACCTTTGGTTAACCCAAGCATATTCATTGTTTTAATAATTAACTGGTGGTTCAGGTTTTACATGGTTTTACATCGGTATATGTTGTTGGTAAAGAGGTTTGAACATTTTTGTAGTATTCATTATAATTAAATTGAAACAACGAATATGGATACTTTGTTTGAAACAAAGAGATACTGGTTCCATGAAACGATGCATCTGCAGTTGAAGTTGAGGGATTATGATCTATATTGTCAATAGCAGCTAGAGTAAAAACGTCTAGTGATGGAGGACATACTATTCCCTCAGTATTGTAACGTTTGCACGTTAACGTTTTGTTATTTTCTCTTCTATTTCAATAATACGCTTGTATTTGACATATAATCCTAGGGCTGACATTCCTTCAATAAGGGATTTCTTTTTGTTTTTAGGTGTAAGCCAATGTAAACAGATAATGGTGGTTCATGGGGCAGTGAATGGCAGATATTTTCACTTGTTCTCTTCCTTTTACCAGAATTTAATTTAATAAGCAGCGAAATCTTTATAGAAATTCGTTCAGACATGAAAGAAGCGCTTTGATCGATCTTTACTTCTTCGAGTTTATTCAAAACGAGGTACTTGATGAAAACGGAATAGATTCTTTCTGCTTTTGAAAAGATAAATCACCCTCGAAAATTTGTTTTTCATGAAAAAGTTCGAGGCTTTTCTTAATATGGTAGCTTCTGCAAATGTTGAATCTAAAGATGCTTCGAATACTGCTTTACCCATGTCACAATCTAACGTTAGTATAACAAATTTCCCATTTCGTTTTTCACACAATCCTGGTATATTTTCATTAAGTTCTGATTTGAGTCGCGTGACATTGACATTGTTAACAGTTTCTTCATCAGCTCCAAATTCTCTGAGCATTGCTGGTAAAGTTCGCGAAGATCTTTCATTTTGAAAATCGGTATAGAGTTTTCAGAAATCTGAATTGTTTCTTCAATAAGTGTTGATAACTCACAAAATACGTATTCTTGAAAGTGACAACAATAAGAAAATTATAAAAATCTCACAAAGGTGATTAATATCATAGTTAACAAAAAACAGTAAGATTGTTTTATTCACACATGATACATCTAAATCAGAATAAAAACCATTTTTGGCAAGATTAGATAAAATATTTTACTCACCTTTAAGGTGCTTTTCATCCTGATTATCAATGCCATCTTTCTGTTTTGTTCGTAGATTCTAAATATATTAAGAAAAATTTGCATGCATTTACCATGAAAACACATATTTCTTTCATAATAGATGTGTTGAAACTTCTTCTTGTCTTTTTGGAGAAACATTCTTAACTTGGTCATCTTCCGTACTTGCTTGGCTGTCTTGTTTCCTCTTAAGTTTGAGTTTATTGAACGATGATATACACTTCTTATGGAATGATGCCTTATTTGTAATAGATTCTGATATCATGTGATTTTGACTTTTAAAAGCAGAACATCTATTTTTCAAAATTGGTGACGGCTCGTCAATTTTTTCAAACTTATATAAATTTTCACTTATTGTATGGTAAGAATTTTTTTCAGGGTCATAACCTATAAAGAAATTAAAGTTAGAGAAAAAAACTTTCTTCTGCTATTTATAATTTTTTACCTGACGCAAAGAGTTTAGTAAATCTTCGCCTAAATTTTTACATTCAGAAAAGTGAAGAAAGGTTAATTATTGTTTAACAGAATTATAAACGCATTTTGATTGGCTTTTGAACGGAAATCATTTAAAAAATAATTTAGCTGAAGATCTCCCAAGCTCTTTTTTCTCCTTTTATAATAAAAATCTATCAAGTTAATGTTGAGAGAAAATAATATTTCTAGATTATATGATAGATTATTATATATTTTATGAATTAAAAATAATTTACCTCTCCTTTTGATAGGTGATATCGAGATCTTCTTCAAAAAATAGCATATATTAGTTTAAAACTTCGCGTAAACGAAAGGCGGGGGTAAATTAAGAGAAAAACAACTTTACTTTCATTGTTTTATTCTGATGGTCACGAATAGTGACATTTACACTCTTCTTATAGGCTCCTTTTCGTGAGTTTTACTTTTCGTTGAAAACTTATTTCTATATTATTATGTCGATAAAAGAAATTTCTGTAACAATTCGCTTTTAAGTTTGCTATAATGTCTTCGTTTTCATAATATCCAAAGTCAAACTTTATATACTAATTTGGATTTTTTGGTTGTGGTTGTACATGTTGGTTGTACATGTTTTCACAAATATCTATCCATCGCAGAAGTTATTTGCGAAACCCTAGTTCGATGTTAAAGAAAAATCTTTCTTCTCTCTAATCGTTTTTATTTCAAGTCTCTGAGGTAGAGGTTTTTTGTTTCGGTGAATTGTAGTGAATTGTCATTCTGAGATATTGCAATTTTTTAAAAAATTATGTTTTTATTAATTATTAAGCCTATTGTTTATGGAATTTTATATGCAGACATTGAAACAGAACTTGATTTGAAAACCTTTAGCATATAAAGTTTTCATTCAAATTAGAAATAACTCAAATTCCAAGGAAATGAAAGAAAAACTTTTAATTATTCTAATTGGGTGTTTTAATCTAATTATATTTCAAAAATGTTATATTAAAATTATTTATTTTTGGAAAGCGTTTTTTTTGCTCTTTTATTTAATATAAAAATCAAAAAAACTATTTTTTTTTAAAAAATTTCCAATTCTGTATACTTAACTGTTAAAGCTACAAGTTAAAACCGTTACTACAAATATAAAACACAAATATAAATTTTACAACATACGTAATTTATACTATGCAATATAATAGTCTTTAGGTATCCATTAGTCCTGCGCAGAACTACAAGAAGGCCGCTTTTTTTCCAAGGAGGCCACTTTTTTTCATGTCTTAAAGGTCTGGTCAAAACATTTTAAAAAACAACTATTAATTTCTCAAAATAATCTTTTATATTTTTATATTCAAAAGCTAATTTCGTAACTGATGCTTTAAATATTTGCAATGATTCAGTTTCAAACTTACAGAAGTTTGAAGAGATAAGTTTATTCCATAGAAATGGAGCACGATAAGAAATTCTGAAACTAGCGAGTTTAGTAGTTTTACACGCAGGTTCAACTCAAACGCCTTTAGATCTCATGTTATACTTATTTGGCGGTCTTTCATTATAGAGGTTAAGCAAGATTGGTGGACAGGTTTTTAATCTACATTCAGAAAAGGAAAATAAGAATGTTATTAATGTTCATCTGATAAACATCAAGAATTTCCATTTCTTCAAAAATGGTTTCGTCTGTGTATAGCTATCGTTAAAGTTTATTACTCGATCAGCATGCTTTTGATGGCGATAGAGAACTTCTAATTTAGTTTCTTTTGTGCTATCCCAGGCTAGATTTCCATAATTCAAATAGCTGTAAATAAATGAATAGTAAAGCTGCGTTAACAGTTTTTTGTAACGCACACATCTTGTCCTATATAAAATACCAATTCTTTTAGATATTTCGGTTTTCCATGACAAATTTTTATCAATCATTACACCTAAAAACTTGCTGGCATATCACGTTGAAAATCAACATTGTCAATAGAAAGTTCTGGAAGAATACCTGGAATATTTCGGTTTTTTTTGCAGAAGAATGAAAAAGTGAAAATTTAGTTTTAGAAACATTTAAAGAAAGTTTATTTGTTTTAAACCAAGTCGAAATAAGTTTCAATTATTCATTCATTGTTGAAAATAGAGTTTCTAAATTTTTATTTAAACTAAATAGATTACTGTCATCGGCGAACTTAATTGTTCAGGTATTCTTAAAGGTTTACAAAGGTCGTTATCATAGATTAAAAAAAGAAGTGGGCCAAGTATAATACAACAAAGTATCCTTAACAACTTTTTAGAATGATTTCGCTTATTTTGATTTTCGTAATTCACATATTGAAATCAAGAATTTAAGCAGCTTACAAACGATTTCTTGAAATTTCCTTTAACTCCATAATTATCTAGTTTATCTAATAGAATTTTATGGTTTATAGTGTCAAAAGCTTTTGAAAGATCGATAAAAACTCCTAAAGTATATTAATTTTTTGAAAAAGTTTTAAGTATTTCATCAATCAGCTGTAAAATAGAATGTTCTATTGAGGTGTTTTTTGAAAACCAAACTGTTTTGAATAAAATAAATTGTTTTGGTTAAAATGCAAGTAGACTCTATTGTACATTATTCTTTCCAGTTCTTTTGAGAAAATAGGTAAAACTTTTAAACATTTAATTTATCAGGAAAAAGTAACACTTTAAAGGAGGACTGAAAATGTTTTATATAATCAATAACTATTAATAACAAAATTACAATCGATTTTGTCATAGCGTACTGCTTTATTGCGTTTTAGAGATTTAAAAGTATTTTTTAAATTCATCAAAAGATGGTTCCTTATTTTCTAATTGATTTTCACTCCTTGTCAAATGCAAAATTCAGTAAAATAATTTTCTACATTTGGTATTTTTTCAGCATGCTTTGGTCCAACGTTTGTAAAAAATGTTAAAGTTTTCTGCTATTGTTTTTGCATCGTGAGTAGGTCCTCAGTTTTTTACATTATTGGTAAACTATTTTTATAGGTTTTGACTTTACCGCTAATTTCTTTTATTATCTTCCATGTCTTTTCGGAATTATATTTGTTTTCTTCAATTTTCTTAGAATAGTAGTTTTGTTTTGCTTTGTTCTTAATTTTTTCAAAAAAGTTTTATACGTTTTGTACTCTTCTTCAGCTGTTATCGTCTTTATTTTTAAAAATTTAATATATAACTTTTGTTTTTTCCTTGAAGATTTTTCCAGTCCCTTACTAAACCAGGGCGTTTTCAAATCTTTTATTCTACTTTTAACAGTTTTTGTTGAAAATATACATCGAGTATTCACGTTGTAGTCGTCAAGAGATTTGAAGTTACTTCAAATTAGTACTTTCAAGTTCACTCATAAAAATATCTTTACTTTCCTAACTGAAAGTTCGTTTTGCTGTATATACATATTACTTTTCAAGTTCTGTTTTAGAAATATTCAAAGCCGCAAAGATAGGAAAATGATTCGATATAAATGTCTTTACAACGCCTTTTTTTAGTGATGAATCAAAAAATAAGTAGACTTGCAGAAGACGTTGTTGCTCTAGTCACCCTGTTAATCCAAGGCACACTACCATTTCGAAAAACTTCATTATAAAATTCCTCTACTTCATTGTCAATCTAGTACTTCAAACAGTTTACGTTAAAATCTCCGCCTACGAAAATATTCTTTTTTTCAAAATTAATAGTTTGAAAAATGTTTTCCATGTAAGAGCTAAAAATTGCTATTTTCCCCGTGTCTATAACAACAGGATATGACGTAATTTTTTACTTTCTTATGGTAATTTCGATAGATAGTATCTCTCTATCGCCATCTAAAATGCATAATTCTTTTCTTGTTTTAAAAATTAAATCATCTCTAATGTAAAGTATTAACCACCATGCTTATTCACCTACCGTTCAAAATGAATTGCTTCATAATTAGGCATATGATATTGAGAATTATAACAAAAACTTTTGTCAGAAAGCTAAGTCTAACTTAAGCATATTTAATTAGAAGAATATCTGATTCATCCAGAAATATTTAAATCACATATATAAAAATAAAAATCACATAAAATTTATAAAAATCCAAATAGAAAAAAATCTTTGTTCACCTTTGGAAAAACGAAAAAAATAAGCAAATTATAAAATATTATCTCTCTGAATTTTATGATTTTGTTATTTTACTTGTACTTTTTTTTACTTCTTTTACTTGAAATTACTTACTTGTAAAATTAAGTAATAGTATTTGTCTATTGTATTGTAATGCTTAAAAACTCCTTTGGTTATGATTATCTAACTTTTATTAATTCTAATAACCAAGATGATTCTTTTAAGATATATAACTTTGAAAGTGTAATTTTTAAACATATTTAATGATTCCCATGTCGCTTTCAACGCTTATAACTTGTTACTACAAATTTTATAGCATAGAGTTGCTCTATGATTCTTGAAGAGGACATAATAAGCTTTTTAAAGGTCTATAACATGTCAGCAAAAAAAATGACTTGAAAAGATGGATCTATTAATTTTTCTTTTTTTAACATGATACTTGAAAAAAATATATTTAATATGTTTCTTAGCATTATAATTGTCCAAGAGGAGCTATAAAATATTCTTGATTTGTCCAAACGAAATAAAATAATTCTTAAAAGAAAAATATTTGAATATTGGAACATTATTTTAAGTTTTTTAATATTAACCGAAACCGAAAACTCATGTAATGACAATTTTTGTAACAATCACGGTATAAACTTTTTGTGCGCTAATAATGATTGTAGTTACTGACCTACATAAGACCTTGATACAAAAGTAAGACAAAATTGATTCTTTTTATCTGGCGTAACTACTTGCCATCATTCAAAAAAATATTTAATTTTTCATGTACATGACATATGTATATTTTTCAAGTTACAAGAGATAATCAGCATAAAAAAGTTGAGTGCTCTATAAACGATTTACTAGTAGCTGTTCATGGTTCATTCCAGGTTGTCTCTTTCTTATTGTTTGGGTATAATATAGGTAGTGCAATTAATGTGTAATAAGACCTTTCTGTGTTCGCACTGGTGAATAAGGTTGCTGACTTTAGTTTGGCTTTTGTCGCTATTCACACTTGTACTTAAGTTATTCAGTAACTATACTGTCTATAGTGATGAAATTTGGTATGGTGGAAGAGCTTAATTATCCTATTGCTAATAAATAATCATCATGTGCTGTTACCATGTTTTTGTGTGTAAAATAAGGACCAGACTGTTGAAAACAAAATAAGTTCTAAGCTCTATCTAAAGTATAAAATCAAAAAATATCTTCAATATAACATCGTATTTCCTTGGCTCTTTTCTTCATAAAGTAAATGATATTAACAGTATATAATATCAAACACAGAGTTCTCAAGTAAAATACAGACCGTGCTTATAAAATACGAAAAAAGTTTATCATATTTGCAATAGTTGAAAAATGCCAATCTCAATAGTCTTCGGGGTTCATATTTTCATCATCATCAGAAAAATATAATCTGTTATCGCAAGTATCACCTTCATTTCCACAGCCAATTCATTTGTACATATCTGTGCAATTCAATTTATTTATACGATATTTGCAACAACTTGTCTTGCAACATACGCTAAGCTCAATTAGAGCAAATTGGGCAGGTAGTTCATCTGTCATTATTGGAACATAACTGTTGTTTACCAACGTAAACTGTTGTTTACTATCGAAAAAGATACCAACGTAAGCGGGGAATGGTGTTAATATTTTATTAATAGAAAATAATAGATCTAGCAAGTTGTTCCAGAGAAGTTCGTTTGTTTTTCGATCGAAATAAAAAAGAATCCCTTAAAGACCAAACAAGAAGTAAGCGCACATCTGGTAAAGAAGTTCAATTGATATTTCCAACGTACGATTGAAACAACTTCTTTCTCACATTTAGACAAAGCAAGATTTGACTATATATCTCTCTACTTTTACAGTTAAAGCCCTCGAAAAGTAAACAAAAGATACGTTATTACGTTCGACACAAAAAGTATGACGAACCTTGAAAACTTCTCTGACGAAATGAAAAAACATGATCAAGAGGAGGCTAACACACTGTTGATATTGCATTGTTGGGATATAGCTGAAATAATTAAATGAAAATATTAGCATTATCTACTTTTTATATTTTGTACCTATTGTTTCATTCCTTAAAACTATCTACATACCTTGGATGTTTTCATTTCATTGCTTTTATGTATTTCATTAATAGTCCAGGGACCAGGGGGTAAAGTCTTAAATATACCTAAGTGTTGATATAATGTTTGCCATGTTAAATTTTCTTGTGTATTTTACAGACCAGATCTGAAATTTCTTGCAAAATCGTGAAAGTTCAAGGAATGTACTAAAACTAAAATAATTCAAAAACTGCTGATTGTTATGAATTCAAACTTTCTAGTGAGTAACATTATGTTGAGTGTTATCTTTCAAAATAAAAAAGAATTAAAAAAAATTCATACTTTGGCTAATGTCAGCGAAAATAAGCAAAATTCAATCTTTTTATCGACTTTTGGCGCCTTAAAGTATGTCTAACTTTTGAAAACTTGTTTGTTGTTGGTTTAGATTGTTGTGAACATATACGAAAAATATCAGAAGAAAAGCGTTTATGCGAGAAAAGTTATTTAGTTTTATTAGTTATTAAGTTGTTTTTGGGGTCTGTAGCTTCTAATTGTAGAAGCTAACCTTACTGGACCATAGGGTCTATGAATACTCTATTTAGCTCAAGTGAATGCTTCCATTCAAAGGCTTGGTAGTTGGCTCTTTTAAAATGCAGCTCCAAAGTATCACCAGGTGAAGGTAATTTATGTGGATCAGGCAATTTGTTTTACATGCAAGCAACTGATATCTTGCTTCATATCGTTGTTTACCTTGCTACCATACAACCAAAGATATATTGCTCAAGAACCGCCTTCGTAGAATTGGCTACTACTTCTATACTTGAACCAAGAAGGCGTATAGCATCCATCCATTCTTTTTTGGAATACAACATCTTTAGACATCTGACTATACCTATGCTATTGAAAGAACTAGTTTTGTCACAACTATCTACTCTTACTATTTTTACATTTTCAAATTCCAAAAAAAGATGCAGCAAACTGTGTACATCGAAACATTTTGGTGTCAGGTTCCTCTTGTGTTGATTGGTACTGAATTTCTGGGATTTTTCAAGTCAAATCCTGTTTGTCTTTATACAGTATGCCTGATCTTCGTATGTCACATATACTTCTTTGTTTTTAAGATTTTCAATAATTTGTTCATTTCTTGACGAATCATCAATAAGAAATTTAAATAATTCAATTTTGATTTCAGGGTGTTGTAGATATTTGCTCCAGGATTTTGGCTTTAGTGGGCTTCAATGAGTAATTTTGATTCTAATGGATATGATAGCAGATCTTCGTTTTCTCTCTAGTGATTTTATAGAATCTTGCAAATAAAAATCTGTAGCAAAGAAAGCAACACGACTTGAATGTTAACAATTTTCTTTAACATATAATCAGCTTTTTCACCGAAGGAGATAGCTATTTCAATCTTATATTAATCTTCAAATGGATCCCTTCCATGCATGCTGTATATTTCTTGATGTTTTGGGGGAAATATTTGGTGCTGCTGGTTTACAAGACATAATTGCAGAAGCTAACCTTGCTGGACATAAACTAGAAGCCTTTGAAAATTGGATGCGTGATAAAGGGAAAGAACATATTGATATTGATTTTTACGAGTCAATAGAGCTGATGGAATTGATTAAAGATACAATACGTCATGAATGGACCATGGACCAGATCTAGATATTCAGAAATCATCACCTGAAACACTTCTTGAACTCGCATCATGTAAATGTAAAAAAACAAATGCGAAAACAATGTATACAGCTGCAAGAAAGCCAATCTTTCATGTACAGAGCTATGTCAATCTCATCAGTGCACATATAAAGAAGAAAAAAGTACTGAACCATACAAAGAATCTGATAATTCAGAAGACCATTCAAGCAGCAGTGACGAAGAGTGATGTTATATTGCCTTTGTCAAATTTTTTATTTTAGAAATGTATATTTTCGTATGAGATTTGTCAAAAAGTATTTTAATTCGTGTCTTTAATATCCTTTTATAATTGTTCTAAAAAATAGATTAAGTTATAACTTCAACATCTCCAACATCACAATTTGCAGACCTGAAACTGAATTTCAATTCACAAATAAGATTCCTCATGGATAGAATAAATTACAAGATCTTTCTATCAAAATATCAAATATGTTTGATATGAGTCCATATTTTTAAATTTTACATATGAGTGACGTCATTTTATCTGGTCTGCAAACTACATAATATTGTAAAAAAGCTCAATCAATTCAATTGTTGGCTCTTTGTGTTTTAAATATGTCAAACAAAGTGTATAAAATTTAAAAAAAAAAAAATTTCTCCAAAAATCGATTTTTTCAAAAATTTTCAATTTTGTAAAACCTTGATACCTTTTTTCGCATAAAAGCTTTTCGTCTGAAATTTTTCGCACATGTTCACAACAATCTAAACCAACAACAAACAAGTTTTCAAAAGTTAAAAAATTGAATTTTTGCTTATTTTTGCTGACATCATCCATATGTCAAACAAAGTGTATATAATTTGAAACATGTAATATTAAAAATAAAAAAATTTAAAATTTCCCCAAAAATTGATTTTTTCAAAAAATTTAAATTTTTTAAAACCTTGATAACTTTTTTTGCATACTTTAAGGCGCCAAAAGTCGAACACAAGATTGAATTTTTGCAGACATCAGCCAAAATATGATTTTTTTTTAATTCTTTATTATTTTGAAAGATAACACTTTGGTATAGTTAAGGATCCCCCCCCCCCTAACCCATAAAGTTTACCCCCTGGCCCCTGGACTATAAAGAGGAGCTAAGCTCAAATCTCAGAAGAAGGCTATTTTGACCAAGACTCTTCAAAGATTTTTTGTTACTGGATTATACTGCAATGAACCAGAGAATACAGAGAAAGAACTAAGATTGTAAACAAGCACTGAGGATTTATTATATAACCAAACTTGGGATCCTAGTCGTTAAAAAAACCTTCCCTGGTGTGGAGGCTAAGAACTATTGAATATTGGATGAAAAATTTGACCAGAGAACAATATGTATAAAATCATAGAGCATAAAATCATAACGTTCTTGAATGTTTTTGCTGTTTTAAACGCATTTTCATTTTCTTGTTTTAAAATAAACTTATTGATTGATTATTCTTTATTATTTTATCCAAATATTATTTAATCACGCGTTCAATTTAGCTTTAAATGCTATAGCATAATAATAGAAAAAAATATTTAAACAGTTTCTTAGCATTATAATTGTCCAAGGAGAGCTATAAAATATTCTTGATTTGTCCAAACGAAATAAAATAATTCTTAAAAGAAAAATATTTTAATATTGGAACATTATTTAAAGTATTTTTATGTTTTGTAACACTTTCGTCACGAAATTGTGATTCTCCACGTCGGTGCCTTTTTTGGATCAACTAAAATTGGGTCTCATGTGGCCAAAATGTATCATTTTTTAAAAAAGATATTTTTATAACCTTGTTTTTTCACTGTTGTTTACCTGCTTAAGATAAAACTAAAAATTTTTCCAAAGCTTTAAGCTTTAATGAGGTATCAATAACCAAAACTTTTATTTCGTTTTCATTTAATTTTTTCAAATCATTTTGTTGTTGAAGCTTTCCATTTCATCAATGTGGTGTAGTAATTTAGCTTTGTCAGTACACAATGTGGTGTAGTAATTTAGCTTTGTCAGTACACAACAAAGGATTACCATCACTAGAAAACAATACTTTCGGCACAACTGAAAATTCAAAATTACCCAAACAATATTCTAAATCCTATTCTGCTCGTTTACGTGATGTGTAATAGAATATCTGGCCGTTGAAATATCTGGCCCACTTTGTGCTTTTGGATATATATGGATCATATGGATGGTGGGCGCCGAATGTTACTATGTACCCACTTTAACTAGAAAGATTTTTTAATGTCATTTAATAAACTAAAAGAACATAAACATGTATACACCCTGAAATGAAATGTTTTTACACTTTTTGTACTGTATAGCTATGCAGGTAAAAGGCTATCTTTTATTTTTATCTTGTTTCTTTTGTCAATACAATAATTTTGAGCAGATATTTTAGGATAGCATATATTCATATTTTGAGCAGACCAGAGTAGGAGTTAATTGATAAGTTAAGCTATGAGTTTGAGATTAAAAATCATCTCTTACTGAGTAAATCGTCCAGATTTCCTTTTGAAAGTGAGTAAAGATGAGCCTAGCCTATTATATACAAAAAAATAAGATAGTGCTAATCCTAAATACTAACTAAAGAAACCTTAAGTTAGTAGCTACACTTAGCAGAAATGGTCAGTGGTTAACAGTTATTTCACACTTTAATTTTGTTCGAAATTATAATCCAATGGCAATATGTATGCATCAAATTGCTGCAGGTACACCAAACCATTACGAAAAGCTATTTTAGTATTTTAAAAAGTAGGGCGGAAGTAACATTGTTGACGTTATCTGTTCAAACCCCATTTTAGTTAGTGAATAATCTATCAATGATTGGTAAATATGGAGCAAAAATCAAAATTTATAAAATAGTTCAAGATATGTGGTTTTAAAGCTTCTATATCGATCATCTGCCTGCTGCTGACGCCTGGTCAGTGATCCAACAAACATTCTGGACTCAAATGGCATTGTTGCTCCTACTGATGGAATTTTAAAATTTATCATGCAAATTATTCGTGTGTTCTTTACTCTCATTATGAGACTTTACTGATATAAAGCAATAAATCAACAAAACATTTTGGTGAAATAAAAGTCATTTTTCAAACTTCTTCAAGTACCATGTTTTCACCTATTTTTGCTGAGAAATATGGGTGTTGTACCTAGAGCAGTTTGACGCATGCATATTGTGAAATGTTTTGATAGAGAAAAGGTTAGCGAGAAAATGACAATAATAGTCACCGTTCTCTGGTAATAAAGGAATGGCTATATAAAAAGATAATAAATTACAAATTGCTCTGAAATTACCAACGCTAATTAATTTTGGGAAAACATTTATTTTCTAATAAAAAAATTAATGATACCAATTAAAAAAGCATTCATTTTTACATTTGCGAACTTATATTTGGCATTATAAAAAATGCCAAAGTATTCAAGATTGCCAATCCCAAAAAATTTTGAAATAATATATTGCTTAGTTATATAATATCCCAACATTATATTATTGATTAACCTTTTTGTAGGTATAGTAAAACAATTTAAATTAGATGTCTGAATATTTAATACTATTTCAATATCTAAACAAGGGAGAATACCCTAGCAGTTATACAAGAAATCAAAAGAGAGCTCTTGAAAGAAAAGCTCACAGGGCATATGCTATTCAAGGTTAGATATCAATCATTAAATTAGAATCTGCTTTCTTTAAAGATCTTTTAATAACTTCAATATTTTCATGAAAAATGAGAAGATAAAATGTTATTGTATGTTGTATGTTTTCTATTTAAGATGGTCTACTTAAACGTAAAGTTGTTATTGCCAAAAGAAATTTCTATGTGGAAATAGTGACTGATTTTGCCAAAAAGAAAGCTATTTTCAAAGAATTTCATGATAGCCAAACAAAACAGCCAAATGTCTCTTCTAAGTTTTTATATTGGAAAGTGCTATTTATATCAAAATCAGTAGCAGCCTTTGCAAATAAAAACTAAATGCTTATTGCTTAATGGCTTTCCACATTTTTTGCATCCACTTGTATTTTTGGTAATTTGTCTTTTTTTGATTTTCTCCTTTTATACTTTGTAGACACGTGAAGTATCTTTGCCTTGTAGGTAAACGTTTGTCGAACGCAGCTTCAATGGGTTGCTCCCCAACATTCTTTTCTTTTGAAAGAATTATTGCAATTTTGATTAGTATTACTTTTTGTAAACCTTTTGTGCATCTCTTCTTTATATAGTCTTACGTTTAGACTAACTTTTAGACTAACTCTTTACCCAAAATGAAAGAATATACTCTTTTTGGATCTTCGTTATTGGCTAAAGCGTAAAGTATTATTGAATTAACTGTTACATTGTTCGAGATTTGGTTTTTGTTGTATAAAAACCCATTTTTTGATCTATATTAGATCATATTACCTCGGTAAAATCATACAATTCATAAATTGCTGGCTTCTTTCGTTGATCCTTTGTTGTTTCTAGAATTGGTTCTACTGTTGACAGAACCAATACATTTTTTGGTACTAGCGGTTTTTACAACGTAACTTTGTATTGATTTAGTTCAATCTTCTTGCCAATACACTTCATAAAATAATTCGTCCCTTTCTTTTGTTTCTTTTATCTCTTTCGGAATTCCCACCATATTCATCAAGAATGTACCAACCATAGTTATATTTTTACTGGGTAACCAATTTGCAATATCGAAGCTTGTGTATAAGCGATCCATTGATTTATTTCTGCCTGATAAACTTTGTATTTTCATTATCATTTCTACTAGGTATGTAATTTAGTTGAAAGTACCAGAAACATAATACTCATTTGGCTCTTCAGTAAGGCTTACCACAGTAGACATGAGATTGATGAGTGAATGGGTAACGTGCAGGGTTGATACTTTTGAAGAGAATCCCATACTTTGCTGGTTTATCTGAATTATATTAGTTGAATGATACTTGTGTTCTCATTGGGTATAATGTCTCATCAAGAGAAAGATAGTCTTCGGCAACCAAAGCTCTAGCAAAGTTTTTTTTCACATCCTCAAATAATCGTCTCATAGCAGCACACCGATCATGTTTCCATCTCTCAGGTCGTTCTACATGATTGTCAAAACATAAATGAGTAAGGAGAAATTGAAATCGACATCGTGACATAACAGCACTTAATTGGTGGACCATGCTTATCAGAGAATAAGTATTTTATATCATACCTTTTTTTGCTATACAGTCCACGAAAAAACATTAAGCCGATGAAGCCTTTCATTTCATCATTGTCTACTGTTATTATGGTCGGGTATTTGTTTGTGTTTTCGGTAATATCTTTTAGTTTATTGATTGTTTTAGTTATACGTCTGTTGGTATGTCTCACAATATAGTTTAATATCGGTTCATCAAAGAAAAAAGAAAACGCTTCTTTTATTGTCTTTACATTCGTCGCATGCTTGGTTTGTTTTGAAACAAACACCCGGTTTGTTTTGATGATATTTGAATTTTTGACGTCCAACAGTTTTTACTGGTTTTTTATGAAAATTAATTGTGACCTTTTTCTTTTTATTCGCTGGGTAAAAGGTAAAAGTCCCGATATACTAGCATCATCTTCCGGTAAATTATGTTCATTGTAGTTGTCAGGATCTAATGCTCGTTGGTACGCCAATGTTCTACGTTTATATTTTCTTTTTGACGGTCCTTCAGCTATAGTTTCATCTAGAACTTGATCTTCATCTTCTTCTCTGGGAATGTTATCATTGCCTAAGAAAAATTAATATTTGTAATGAAACAACTGATATAATTAAATTCTATCATATAATGAAACAAATATAAAATGTTACAATCAAACTTATGAAGAAGTTTACGAGAAACAGTCTCTAAAAAGCTTACCATCGGTATCATCTAGAAAATCTTCTTTTCTAAACAACTCATCAACTAATTAGTTGTAATTAGTGCTTACTAATTATAATTGCTTTGGAAGTAAACGAAGTGAAAAAAATAAATGTTAAGTTAATTGTAATAGATAAATTATTTACAAAGTATAAATTATTAATTTCCACAATACTTATTTCATATCAATATAAAAGTAATGAATAAAAGTAGTAATATAAAAAAAGTATTCTAGCAATAATAGTTATATAAATAATAAAAATATTATATAACAACAACATCAAAAACAATAAAAATTATATTCCTAAAAGTAATGAAAGCAGTATTGACAAGCCTCAGAGTCAAGTCAAGTCATTTTTTTTAAAATGTGGACATTTAAGATTTAGGAAAAGTAAAAAAAAATCATATAAGTTGAAGAAACAATAAAAAAGTTAAGGCAGTAGGGCTGAATCAGGTTAAGGTAGTTTCGCCATATACTCATGCCTCTGTAAATGCTTTGTCTAAACCACTCTCATCTATATACTTTCCCAATACTTTACTTTTGCTCACCTAGTCGAAAGTCAAAGTTATCTCGAATTTCACATTACTTTCACGTTACTTCTACATTGATTCTTGGTACGATCATAAGAGCAGAATGCAGGGTGGACCAGTCAGTCGGAGATCTGGAAATTAAAGGCAAACCTTGACATGTAGTTATATTTGATTCTGTAAGCAATGAATTATATGCAGACCATGTTGGAAGAACACCATATATGTTTCCATCAATAACTTGACAGAGGGCCCATGTTTTGTCTTTTTTTATATATATTTCGAGTTCTGTGCATTCAATTATAC
>JAUELD010109640.1:0-17312 GCA_031471615.1 Aglantha digitale | reverse complement strand
ATATATATATAGAAAATATCTGTATATGAGGTAAACATTATTAATATCAAGCTAGGTTCAAAGGAGTCAAAACTCAAAATTAGAAAGGTTTTTTTTTTGAATTTTATTGTATTATAGTACATATTTTTAAAAAGTAATTTTGAAGACATTGATATATTCAATGAAATCCTTAGTTTAATAAAAACACTAGCTTTAATTTATCTGTAAAACCACACAATAACCACAAACATAACAACTGGGACATAACAATCTGTATCAATATTAGTTTCATACCATCATGGGTAGATTTCTTGACTTTCCTTCATTGCTAGTAGATGGTCGAGGCTTTGCCTTTTTACCAAACATACTTTACATAAATTGGCATTTATTCAGCGAAACTTTTTAGTGACGTAAAAGCTGGATCTTTAACTGTCATTTCTAATATTTTTAATAACTACACATAGAAGAAAAAAACAGGAATGTGATAAAATCTGGCAAAATGATTTTAAATGCATTGTCAATATATTACCAAACGGAAGACTTGAAGATAATTTTACTTGCATTACAACTGATTTTGTCAATATAAAAACAACTAGGCATTTCTAGTACTAGCATAAATAACTGAAAATTTAATTAAAAAGTTAAAAAAGTACTGCAATGAAAGAGCCAGTGAATGTATATGATTTTATCTAGATTGTTTTTTGCAAATTAGAAGACATAAGTTTATTTTGAACTCAGAGATATTGCCGAAGTCATAATTTGAACGAACCTAACTTTCAGCAAAAGAATCTATCAATTTTTTCGAAAGAGGTTGAAAGGTTGAGCTTTATTTCTTGGACTTCAAAAATTGCGTTTATATAAAAATCATATATTAATACAATTAAAAAAATAAAAATTTATAAATTATAACTTTATCATAACAAATAGTACTTAGCAAAATAAAGAAGAGAGAAGCAGAAATATTTAACTTGCATGAGTTTATGAATATAGGTGCAAATATGAAATGTTACAAAAGGTTTTTGAAATCAAACACTCAAAACATTTTACTAAAATAAAATGTAAAAATACATAAACTCTTTTCATGTAAAAAAAATTTACAAACAAATTAAGAATAAATCAATTTTTTACTTAATATCATCTTCAAAATGGTGGCTTATATTTTTTATTATCCATTAACATATATTTCTCAAGTATGAGTTACTCATTTTATATTGTTGAATTCATTTAATAACTTGAATCAAACTTTAAAATCAATTCCAAGAAGAGTCTTTTTAATAAAGATAAGATAATAAAATGTTTGTATTTAAATTTCAAGCTACGGCATCTTCAGTATCAGTGTTGATCAAGGAAATTGATCTGGTATTTTTAGTTGATGAAACACTTGTGTTACTGCTACTTGTATTCAAATCATCATAAACACCAAATTTCTTGCGAACAACTTTATACATTTGTTTTCGAAACATTGTACCAGTTAAGCAATAGAGAACAAAATTAACAGAAGAATAAACAACAACTCCAAGGCGTGCAAAAGCATATGCACTGTCAACATCAAACCACGTTTGTGCATCATTTTTTCTGAAGTTTAACATCCAAAAGCATTGGGTAAGACATTGCCATAACAAGAACACCAAAAATGTGATGGAGATGACAAGTAATATAATGGTTGTTTGACGTTCACGATTAGATTCAGCTTTGGCATTGACCTGAAATTTCTTCTTGGAAGTTAACTTATGGATGATAGCAACATTCAACGAAAAAACTGTGATCCAAGGAATTAAAACAAGTAACATGCAATGAGCCCAGAAATCATAATATTTTGCAGCATTTGTGACGCCATAATTTGTTTCTGTTTCACTGTATACAATTTTACCAGTGCTATTTGATTGGTGCAACTCATAGTTGAAAAAATGTGGCATATTTACAAGAAATGAAAAAATAAGTGTTATTATGATGCAAATGGAAGTTATTCTTAAATTGTTAAGGTCTTGAGCTTTGTGTGGGTACACAACTGCTATAAAACGATTCACAGTAACAAATATAACCATCCATATACTGGCCACAATAAAGAAGAAAAAGATTGGAAACCCAACATATGCATGGAATCGAATGTAGAAAGGATCATTCAGACTGCTTGGAAATAATTGACCAGTGGTCTCAGTTAGAAGAAAAAATATCAACAAGCCATTATCCACAAAAGCTAATGCAATTAAATATAACCCAGCACTTTTACCAGAATCAGATCTTTTACTATTTATCGCTGTCCAAACAAAAACTGATAAAGAATTCCCAATGACACCAAAGCTGCAAACTGGGATGGCAACATAGACACTAACTATGTAACGCAATGTCATATCTTGTATCATTTTGACAATTATTAAATGCACCTAAATTTAACATAGCTAAAATTAACAACAACAAAACCTATATATATATTGAGTCAAAAAAAACAAAAATAAACAAGCAACAAGTTTAAACCAACCAACTTGAATTTGCATAATTCATTTTGAATAGAGAAATCTTTTAGGGAAATTCAGTTCAAATCAGAATAAGCATGCAAATTACTGAGGTGAAATTACCAATGTAGAAGTGATTTTTATCAGCAATTTTGCTTCAATTATTTTTCGGTTGCAAGGAGTAGGAACATAGCAATATTTTTAATGCAAAAGTTTGAAATATATAGATAGAATATCTTTGTTTTTACACTAAAAAGGAGTTTTTAAATACAAAAAAGCAATGAAAGCCCAAAAATTTACTAACAAAAACTTTCACACACTACAACTTTATAATTTTGTTTATTATTACCTCCAAATTTTAGGGATGGAGAATTAATTTTGCAGAAACTGTGAAATCATGTAGCATCCACAAAATGTTTTATAGAATTTTTTTATTTTATTTTATGTAACATAGTATCAATCCTATATCACATTAAACCTTTTCCATATGCAATTCAAATCTTAGCATGCCATGCTATCATATCCCAAAATTTGTAGAAAAAAACAAAGCAAAACTACAACAAAAACTTTAGATATTTTATGCCTATTTTATGCAGATAAAAATGCAACAACCCTTTAAGACGGCTACTTAATGTCGGGTTTATATCATTTAATAATATAAACATATAAAAATATTAGAATGTATCTAGGCATTTTTATTAACAACTATTACTAGGTTGTACTTGTAGCTGTGTATATTTTTTTCGCAGTTTCGAATTTTTTTTCTTTAATTCTGCACCAGTTTGATACTGACACTCAAAAGTTGTTTACGAAAAATATATTCTGTGCAGACGTCATTCTGTTTTACGTGAGAAAGCTTTCAATGATTTTCGACCAAAAAGGCTGAAAATTGCTATGAGAGCGGTGAGAGTGTGCGGACTCATTTTCTAAACTATTTTACAATATTTTTTTTATTCATAGCACAAACATCATTGTTTGAAATCATTACAATGAAATTGAAAGCAAGTATAAATTTTTGGACAGATGGATAAATATCAAGGCGATAAAAATCAATTTGGAATGTAAACACTTGAATTCGCAAACCCTAATTGATTTTATTTTCCGTAAGCAACTTTGAGCTATAGAATCGTTCCTTAACCATTCAGTGGGTTCATATACAAAGTCATAGACGCAAAAGGAAAATAGAAAGATGGTAGACTAAAAAAAGTAATCGTTTGCTTTAACATTAAAAGCATTTTCATATAAACTAATCTGTTTAGACAATGGCAGGAGTTTTGCCAGTAGAAATTGAGGTTGAAAATCAAAAAATAGTCAAAATTGAGGTTGATTTGCAGAGTTGTTTACATAAAATTGAAAATGCTTGCATTACAGTCGAAGAATTCGAAGAGCTTGTTGTAGAAACTCGCGTGATGATGTCAGATCTTAAAAATGTATTTACAGTATGTATAAAACTTAATTATAGTCCTATATTAACTACGAATTAAAATTATAGCTAGCAAGTTCATCTATTCTGAAACCATAGTGATGGTTGAACATTGGATTTTGGTATCGGCGTTCCTAATTCGATTCCACTTCTGAGCTTGCAATAGCAATGCTATGTTAATGCAATGCAACTTAAATGTGCTGGGTGTACGTTGTAGCTAAATCGCTGTTGCTAATTTTCTTAATCTGTAATAATATAATAATAAAAAGTAATACTGCACTATGCTATTTTCTTTCAACCGATTTCACTTACCTCACTAAAGAATGGCTTCTTTTTCACTAAATGATCCTTTCCAATGTTTTGGTCTTAAATATTCTCAGTTCTTTTTTGTTTTTTCTTTTTTTATGATAAAAATATTTTTAAGATCCATTGTTTTCTCCATCGATGAAACATTTTGTTCTTATTTAAAAATATTTTGTTCATAGAAATTTCAAAAATGCGCAATTGAATGGGAGGATGAAATATTGGTATCGAAAGAACTAGATGCTCTTGTACTTCGTCACAGACTATTTTTAAAATCGCTTCAATCTAATTTCCACACAACATGTGTTAACGGTAAAAAACGTTTGCAACAGGTAGAAAAAGATATCTTACTCAGCACAACTCAAGAATGTGAATCGAGGTTACGGCAGAGAAAAACAAACAAAGCTCAAGTTGCCAAGAAGGCGTCTGATATAACACAAAACCTTTTAGACATTGCTAGGCTAATGGATAGCCAAGTGCGACTTGGTGAAGATAGCAATTCTGTTCTTGAAGGCTCTTCGCAGCAAGTTAAAGATACCCACGAAGAATTCAAAGGTCTCACTGGAATTATAAGCGTGTCCAGAAAACTTTTAAATAAATATAACAGGAGAGAGTTGACGGACACTCTGCTGCTATTCTTTGGTCTGGTCTTGTTTTTCGCCACCGTTGTTTATATTATTTCAAAGAGAATTTAATTAGATTATGAAATTAGTTTTTGTGTGTACTTCAAACGATGGTAAACTCAAATAGAGTTTAAAGTGATACTTTTAGCCCCCTTTGATAAGTTATAATTATCTGAAAATTAGCCATAAAAATGTGGTTTAATTTAACACAAAACCTTTTAGACATTGCTAGGCTAATGAGTAGCCAAGTGCGACTTGGTGAAGATAGTAATGCCGTCCATGAAAAACGTGGGTTTATTATATTTTATCACAATAACTCCACTCAACTGTAACTTTTATTGTTACTAGAAAGAAGACGAGTTGTTGAAAGAGAACCAGAAACCTTTTTTGTTTGTTTGGGTTCGAGCATCATAAGAACAATAGCAGCTCCATTATCACGCCAACAACTAACATCTCGATTTTTACGAAACGTAATAATCTATGACATTATATAAAGCATAATCCATTATAAGTTTAGGGAGTAGAAAGAAGGACAGGTAAATAATTTCTTTTAATATTTCTCGAAGACAAAACTTACAACAATATAATATGAAAAGCTTCCTTACTCAGTTGTTATTACTCAAATTGTTATGTTGTATTAATTTAAAAAAAGTCGGAAAAACATAAAACTAAACGCTTCTATTAAAATCAAAAACGAAACAGAAAAAATCGGATTCAACTTCAAATCTTGCTATGATAAAATCAAACACGTTAGATATCCTTAAAACTACACGTGATATATCTTAAAAAATCAAAGTGCAATAGAAAGTAAAAACTGTTAAAAGAGGGAAGAGGAATCCTATGAATGTCGCATATAATTTACTGCGACCTACGACCAAGAAATATATAACTCCAGCTGCTACCTTAACGAGTGAACGGGTGATATTTTAGTTTTCTTACAGTGATCATGTAAATAAACAGTTTGAGGATGAATTCTTACAATTTAGTGATCAACCTGGTTACTCCACGGTGGCCATTGACTCTATAATAAAATCAAAAGTCTCGTATATAAAACAGTCATATCGAAAGCTTCAAAACTTATCTGTACGGCGTAGCTAAAGATAGGCAACTAAAGAAAATGTCCGTATACATTAAGTTATAGATAAAATAATTATAAGTTATTCATGATTAACAAAATCATAATACCGTCGTCATAAGTGATGGTTGAAATGCCGTGATGTTGTTGCTACGCATGTCAGCCGTGATGCTGTTGCCATGAACGTCAGACGGCAGCCTTGTATCATTCGTAATACCGTGATCTATTTGTATGGAGGGGTTCCAAAGAGGCTGCGTAGCCATGGGTTTGATCATGAAGGTTTGTTGAGATAACGCAGGTGGTGATCCATTGCAGCCCGGCCGTAAGCGACGCACAGTTTTCATGAGTTTCAAACGAGCTTCCTACAATTAAAAACAAGATGTAAAATCACAAGTATATGTTAAGACAAAAGTCTGAAAATGCATAGGTAAAGTTATAATTTTACTTTAGGAAGTCCAATCTCCGCATAATCTTGTTCAGACATTAACATCAAAGCGTCTAGATCGATTTCATTTTTCTAAAGAAGATGGTAGACTTATTATAGTTTAACAACTGCATAAAAATAGACGTTAAAGAGAAAACTAGCTTTTGATAACTATGCAACTAAATCAGTGTATACCTGAAACAGATAGTAATGGTTAGAAAGCGACATTCTTTCAAGTAATGTTGAAAGCGTTTCATCAGGTCTAAGCGTCTGTTCTTCGCCATTATGTAAGGTTGGCGCCAATGGACCGTTTGAAGCAGTGTTACTCGGCCACCCTAATGGTTGCGATGATTGAAGCCACGATGGCGAGCTGCGCTCGAAACGCCACATGTGTTGAGAATTATCGCGAGCTAAGCATATTAATAAAGTAGATAAAAAAATTAACACACTTAGAATTACAGAGAAAAGAATAGTGCTGACCTTGTATTAGAGGAGGTATTTCTGGAACTCTATCGATGTCCGGTACTTTCTTATGACCTCTCTCACTCCCTATAGGATTCAAATGTGGTCTTTCTATTTCCTGCGTTGGAGAGTTGGAGTGATTTGAGGAAGGTGATAACGAAGGCGTTCGGGAATGACAATAGAATGCTGAATCTTGAGATGACCCCTGCGAAAGCGAATTCGAAGTAAACCGGTCCGAATTGGCGTGTCCGTTTAACGCTATGGGTGACGTTGAGACAGGTGCAGCGACATCTTTGCGCACAGACCGTCGTTCAACGTCACTCCATATCATAGGACTTCGTTGGGTAGCTACCTGAGATAACAGGCTTGTTAAAGTTGAATGCAATGTAGCAGTTACTGAATCATTCAGACCTGTCGAAGAGAGAGGTAAACCGATATCACTATTCGGTTGCCGAGGTCTGTTGCTACCGATTGGACGTGGTAACTGTCTATGAACTATAGATTCCGTTGTTACAGTGGATGGTGAAAACAAACGCCTTGCAGATACTGTCGTAGCAACAAGGGAGGAGTGTAGAGCAGAACTTATAGATGTAACAAGCGAGGAGTCGATTAAAGTGCTACATTTATCGTTGTTAGCTGTCAACGATAAAGATGGATGCGTAGTATCGGAGTTCCACATCGAGTTGTTTGTGAATGGAGGTTTAGATGCTATCGGTTTTAAGACTTGAACAGTGGACGACACGACAGGACGGTTTAGGTGATTACTGCCTGAAGAATTTACAACTCGTGGTGGCATCTGCTGTGAAAACATCTTGCGTTGTAGAGCAAGTGTCGAGGTACTCTTCAGGGTGGCTATGGGTCTACAGTTGGTCATGTTTGTGCGTTCTTTTGCTAAGACGGATGTGATGACAGCTGAAGTGACATCGGCAGAGGAATTTTTAGGGGAAGAAGGATATAGGTGATTGGGTAGAATTTCTGCCACGTCTCGTTCAGGATCATCGATAACACACTGTATCAAACTTGAAGCTTGACGACATGCTGGCTGCGAACCTCTGCACGGAAAAGAACGAGTCTAAGCAATAGATGTAAAACATCACAGAGATTGATTGAATTTAAAAACTGAACTTACTTTATGGTGACCATACAGTCTCCGTTCGCTTTCTTACGATTAGTATCGATGTCGATGTTGGCGCCCGTGTACTCACGTATGGCGTTAACGTTACACCCTCCCCGACCTATTACACGGCTGATTAACGATGCCGGAATAAGAATCTTTCTGGATCTTGAGTGCGGTACGCTGGAAATAAACCTTCTCGATATATATATATATTAAACATATACAAAGGTGAGGATAACTAGTTAATGAATAGAACAAATATACCTTCGGGTGACTTCCTTCCAGCCTTCGTCTGATCTACGCATTTTTCTTGGGCTGACTGAAGTAAAACTGGTCCCAGCCAAACCACTCACTGAATTGGACGAAAATGAAATTATTGCGCTTTGTGCGGCAGCAGTTACCATAGTTACTGCTACTTCGTCGTCGATAGTTAAACTACAGCGTGAGTAGTTAACACTAGCAATGATGGATGTAGCGACAGCTTTAGTGATTTCTGCAACAGATGCAGTACTAACGGTCTCTAACGGTCTACAAGTTCGTAAAAGAAGACAGTTAGAAACATAAATGAACGGTGGACGACAGGGTTAAACATAAAAATGGATTAGAACATTAACATGAAGAGTATATTAGGATTCATACGTTATTGAAGAGAGCACTTGTGCTCCAGTAGTTATGACGAGATTCGCTAAACAATCTAAATTCGTCGACGGTGGTGTGAAGGTGTCGTCTTCTAGTGTTTCAATGCTAGCATTTCTGCTTTTTAAGCGACCTTTCTTTTCTTTCTTTTTACGCTCTTGTTTTTGTGATTTGAGTTTCAGTTCAGCAGAAGATAAATCAGGGCGTTCGTCTAAAAAGAAGAAACCATTTGCCATGCACAACGAGAAGAACAAATAAATACAAGGCAACGTGAAAAACTCCTACAACTTATCAAGTGGCATTATTAGTATGACAAGAAGATAATACCATTTAAAATGAATGGAGCTCTTTCGTCATTAGAAACAAAAGGAAAACCAACAATGATATCCAAAGCGATTTCCTGATCCTCTTTTTCTTCGTCGTCATCTATATATCCACCGTAGTGCTTATCACTCACATCATCCATATCTCCACCGTATTGCTTATCACTCGTATCGTCCATATCTCCACCGTATTGCTTATCACTCGTATCGTCCATATCTCTACCGTAGTGCTTGTCACTCGCATCGTCCATTTCTCCACCGTAGTGCTTATCACTCACATTTGATTTCTTTTTTTTCTTTTGTTTCTTTTTATCACGCTTCTTTTGAGCAGCAGCCTTTCTTTGTTCGGCCTTCTTCTTCTCGTGGTCCAACTCTTCTAGCAATATGGAAGCGTTCTTATTTGCTTCAGCTTCTTGTCGCTTCTTAGCAGCATTGATAATTTGATGACATTCTTCTAACTTTTTATGCAAATCCTGAAAGTGTGAAACTTCATTCTTTAATTTCTATGCCGTCAATATGGCGAAAAGTTCCACTTTTAAATCCTTGGGGTGGGTTCAACTTTAACACTCCCTCGGAGTGGGTTCAACCTTAACAACCCCTTGGAGTGGGTTCAATTTTAACAACCACTTGGGGTGGGTTCAACCTTAACAACGCCTTGGAGTGGGTTCAACCTTAACAACCCCTTGGAGTGGGTTCAATTTTAACAACCACTTGGGGTGGGTTCAACCTTAACAACGCCTTGGAGTGGGTTCAACCTTAACAACCCCTTGGAGTGGGTTCAACCTTAACAACCCCTTGGAGTGGGTTCAACCTTAACAACGCCTTGGAGTGGGTTCAACCTTAACAACCCCTTGGAGTGGGTTCAACCTAACAACCCCTTGGAGTGGGTTCCACTTTAACAACCCCTTGGAGTGAGTTTCACTATACCAACCTTGTCTGTTACGGTTTGAAGATATCTTTTGCAATCTACATCGGGTGGAAATTGCGACACATGCTTTACCAGCCATTTCACCACCTTCACGTTCCCCTTTCGAAAAGAAGCCATTAAACAAGATACACCACGGTTATCCACGGCGTTCACATCAGCATACACCTCTGCTAACAGTTGCACTACTTCAAGATGACCTCCTGAAAGGTTAACATATTTTTCACATTAGTTATACATTAATTATTCAGCGACACATTGAATCGTAAATAAAAAAGGCTAACCATTAGCGCCAAGCCACAAGGGTGTACAACCTTTCTTGTTTTTAACGTCAACTTGTGCACCTACCACCACTAACAGCTCAACGAATTTATAATGACCTTTGTCAGCGGCTATAGTCAGAGCTGTGTCTCGAGAGGAAGGCACTGGCTGAGCGTTAAAATCGGCTCCACGGTCGATCAGGACCCGCCCTACATCTACGTAACCACCGGATGCTGCTTCCATTAAAGGTGTGAGGCCAGTCTATTGGTGCAAAAACAAAAGATGACTAATTTATCCAACAAATAAAATAAATCAATAGTAAAATTAAATGTTGAAAATTCACCTTAGCTCGATGTTCAACATTCGCTTTTCTATCCAATAGCAAGCCAACAACTTCAGTCCTGCCTTGAAAACATGCTAGCGTCAATGCAGTGTTTCGATTGGTTTCGATCTACATTCAAAATAGCATATAAAATAGAGAAGGCGAAATATTTTAAACAACTTTATTAGCGTGGTGTTAAAAAGGGTCTCACTTGAGCATTGACATCACTTCCCCTGTCTAACAACAGCTTAACAGCTGCCACGTGACCATTCATTGCAGCTAGCATTAAAGGAGATATACCAAGCTTGCTTCCAGTTCTAAGAGACAAACTAGAAGAATAAAGGATCAACTTTTCTAACACCTTCTAGACGTATGCACCATCTTGAACGTGTAAACTGAACATAGTACTAACCTTGAATTGATTTCGGCGCCATGATTTAACAGTATCTTAATAATCCCGATGTATCCACCAGAAGCCGCTAAGCTCAACGGTGTGTAATCCGAGACGTTGCGATGTTCGTAGTTAGCGTTGGACATAAGTAACAGTTCCACCACTTCTTGACGACCACTTGAACAGGCTAGAGATAAGGCTGTGTCTTTCGTTCTATCTGATTGTGTTTCTATGTCGGAACCATGCTCGAGTAGAATATGACAAGTGCTCACGTGACCTGCAGTAGCACTCAGAATCAACGGAGTACAACCTAATGAAAAGTTAAATTACTAAGACACCAGATAATTTTACTCGAAACAATAAAAACGAAGAGAAGTGCCACCTTTTTTATCACGATGTTCGATGTTGGCACCTCTGGCTAGCAACAACTGCACCAGCTCATCATGTCCACCCGCGCATGCGATGGTAAGAGCTGTGTCGTGGTTACTTTCGGTGGCTTGCTCGATGTCGATGACAGGTGGTAGTGGAGGGGTAACAGGTGATTGCGAGGGAGCAGGTATTATCGATTCAATGTGTGGAGGGGGGCTACATTCACCTATAGGGTCTACAAATAAATATATTATGTCAAAAAGTTAATAAATATCACCTATAAACTGATGTCTATCAAGACTTTGTTTGAATACCCATTTCTTACCTTCTCTCGTGGTAGCAGCCATCATGGATTCGTGTAACGTTCGAGCTGACTCAGCAACCATGATTTCATCTTCAGGTTCAGCATCTAAAGTGAATGGTGCTGGGGGCAGAGTGATTTCACCAAGGTTCACAAGTTCTAAGTTATGCGCTGCAGCGAAGTTTTGTAAGGCATTTAATTGATGAACACTGTTCGTTAGTTTCTGTATCATCGATATAGCATCCTCAGTTTGCACCCCTGTCGAAGCGATAGTTCTTCCAGCGCTCGTCACCAGAGCAGTCGTAGTGTCGGATGGTGACGGTGTACAAACTTCGGACTGCGTCGTGAAACTTTCGACTTGAGGGTCCACAGCGGGGAAGGTTATAGCTGTCGCTAAGCCAAGATCTTCGACTATGGCTGAGTTCGCTTTCTGTTCCATCTCTTGCAGTTGCTCCTGTTGCGCAGCTGAGTTAATTGACGATGAAAACGACAGCGCCTGCGCAAGAGATTGTAGATCAGCAGGTGTGAGATTGGCTAACGATAGGGAAGTTGCTAAGGACACTGGTATGTTGGGCAAATATAAGTCAGTGGGCGAAGTTGCGACATCACCATCATGTTTGTACGGTTCATCAAAAGTTAATAGAGGGTTGCGTAGCGTGTCGTAAGTGCTGCTAGAATCGGGTTGGTTGACGGATGGAACAAACGTACAATTATGGGCAAAACAATCAGGTTGAGGGAGCTCATGTTGGGGGGTGGGTTGCTGCAAATGCTGGCAGTGAAAAGGGTTGTCATGTTGCTGAGAAGAATTCGATAGTTGGTCATGCTGTCGTACATGCTGACACATGGGATATGAAGAACTGCTGTTTAAATTGGATGCAGAAGAAACAGGGGAGGTGTAACCAGGATGCATAGAGCTATCAGGTGAAATGAAACTTTGTTGATTAAGTTGGGCATCAATCAACAAACATGCTACGTTTGCGTGGCCACCCTTCGCTGCTTCAATCAACATACTTGAGTTGTCCTGAAAGATAAACATTTAACAAGAAGTTCACTTTTATCACCAACTATGATATAAGAATATTAGATACTAAATAAGACATCAAGGTACCTTCAACTTCAACGAAGGGTTGCCACCACGTGTTAATAACAATTCAACAACCGACGTGTGACCACCAGCGCACGCTAACGATAGCACCGAGTGTTCGTCACCGCACGTTTGACCATTGACATCAGCACCTAACAACAACATAATATATATATATATAAATACACTGACCAGCTTCTTACACATTATACCTGCAAGTAAGCCCGTAATATAAGATAGCATAAAAGACCTTCTAGCGTTCTTTACCTTGACTTATTAAGTATTCAACAGTACATAGGTGGCCAGCTCTTGCTGCCTTCATTAGGGGCGTTCTTCCTCCCTCCGATTTGTGTTCAATATTAGCGCCATGTTCAATAAGGACCTCCACAACATCTGTATGACCATTCTCAGCGGCATATGTTAAAGCAGAATCTCCAGTTGCTGTGGTTGCATTCACATTAGCACCTGCAAAAACCATTTCAATTTTATTCAGAAATCTTTAAATGAAGACCAATTCTATACCTCGCAACTATACCAAACACCATTTCATCATATAACTGTTGTTCAAATGAAAACTTACCTTTCTCTAGTAGGTACCTGACAAGATCAACATGTCCTTCTGTAGCAGCCTCCATCAGAGGTGTTGAAGCTCCTAGTTCTATGTTAGCACCACACTCGAGCAAATATGAGACAACCTCCTGAAAACCACCACAACATGCCAAAGTTAAAGCTGTCTCTTGAGTTTCTTCTGTTTGGGCGTTTATGTTTGCGCCTGTAAGAACACATCAAAACACATAAACATAATAAAGTAAGTAAACACATAAACACATAAAGTAAACAACTTATCAAATGTACAGTTAAAATATAACAACAACAAATCAAGGCCTAAAGTAACGCAAACGACTTTAGGTCTCTAATCGCATGCACGATTCGATAAATTTATGTAGGCAATTAAAATAGCAAATCAGAAGATTACCATTTTCCAGTAACAGAGCTACCATTGGCAGATAGCCTTCACGACCAGCTTCCATCAGAGGAGTATACCTAAAAAGATTTGAGAGAATAAAGTTTTGAGAGTACAAACACCTGCTTCATGTTGTGATACTTGTGTAATAATTTACCCTTCATCATTCACTTCTTCTAAGTTTGCACCATGACCGATCAACAACTCAGCGAGTTCAACATGGCTCCCACAAGCTGCTAATGTCAGAGGGGATTCAAAACTATCTGCTGGCATATTCACCTAAAAATGAATCATACTTATTTTTGGCCATATATTCTGATACTAAAAAAAAATCTAGAAAACTATTATGAAACAAGTAATTTAACCAATATTTTCCACTTCTATACCAGAAATAATAACAAGAAGTATATATTTGCTTCAAACTTTCTACAAACATATGGTAGAAATAAGACTTGAAAAAAGAAAAGAAAATTTTCGAGCAATTGATCACAAATATCTTTTGGGATAAAGCAAATTTCAAGTAACTACACTTTTAATCAAGATTGAAGCTAAGAAAAAAATATTATCGTTTCAGTAACATTTGTACATATATTATGTACAGATCATATTATACTATGAATTTTGATACGCTTTGCGAAAAAATTCTCTAATGAACAGTTATGAACAAATGACTGCATAACTGAAATTAGAAGATCTTTACGCCAAAACTTATAAATTATAGCTTGTACCCACTGAAAAACTTGCCCATATAAGGTGTCAGAATTATTACAGTCAATGTTCTTTGGAGGAATACTTTTAAAAAGAATATAGCTCATACAGGTGTTTCAAGCTTATACATGTGTCTTACTTATCCAAACATCTTGCATCTTGTAGTATAAGTAGCTTATACAAACGTCTTGCTTACACAAGTTTTGTATTTACATAGGTGTCCTGTTTTTTAGATTATAAAGATCTCTTACTTACAAAAGTGTCTTGACAGGTTTAAATGTTTTCTAGATTAGATACATTATGGCTTCAAACTTAAGGAAACTTACTTGAGCTCCATGGTCCAACAGCAATCTAGCTACTTCAACATGGCCATCCTTTAATACAACAAATCAACATCATAAAAAATTTGCAATTCATGAAATTCTCTAGTCACACTCACTGATGAATCGACATACTGAAACTAACTGACATAGAAAACTAGCAATTACCATTGAAGCTTCCATCAAAGCTGTATGCATTTCATCTGTTTTATGTTCTTGATCTGCTCCTTGCTCCAAAAGGAAAAATACCATGTCCACATGACCTGATAGAAAATATATAGTTAGCTCCTTCTGTTCTTACTTAATAAAATCTTTAGACCTGCATAAACGACGGCATCATTAGAAACAGCATTCACTTAATAATAAATTACCTTTATAACAAGCTAATGTAAGAGCACTCTCCTTAAATTCACTAGAATGAGTATTAATTCCAGCTCCATTATCTAACAGAAACTTGGCTACTTTTACATGGCCTCCGCTAGCTGCTTCCATTAATGGAGTGTGCCCATTTTCATTTTGGTGTTCTAAATCTGCGTTATGCTGAATGAGAACATGAACTACCCCATCATATCCGCTACAACAAGCGTAATGCAGAGCTGTATTACCAGAGGAAGATTGTGCGTTAACATTTGCTCCATGCTGCAGTAATAACTGCACTATATCGTCAAAACCCCCACTAGCTGCCTCCATTAGAGGTGTACAATCTCCCTTACTTCCACGGTCTTCTACATTAGCATTCATTGCCAAAAGAACTTGTACTAACTCATAGTAACCTAAAACAAACAAACACGAAATGTGAGATGGAAAGAAAAGTTTGTATAAAACCACGGAAGATAATTATATGATGAATGAAAATATCTACAAGAGCATGTATAGAAAAACCAAGAAAAGACTGAAGCCAACTTCTTGTTATGTAAAAAATAAAGACATACTAGTTATAAAGTTTTTGCTAACAACTTAATGTATATATTGCATAAACTGATTTCGTTACTAATAACTTCTATAAGCATATATTCTATAAGTAAGAATTTGTTGAAGAAACTATTGTTTTTCAGTTAGTTAGCTAGTTAGTATTCTAACTGTTAGTAAGTATTCAAGATTACAATTTAAAAATTAAAATTACGACAACAATTTCAATGCGACAAATACAAAAAAATTTATTATTGATTTACAACCTATTATTGCTAAGGATTATTTGTTTGTTTAACTTGTTTCCAAAAACATTCATTCAATTAATTAGCATTTTCACAATTTTACCTCAATAAAACTATATTCAAAAACAATTCACATTCATCAGCTTTGACAACAATCTCAAGCAAAAATTAACAATAATAGAAAAACAACACTTCTAACTTAATTTTCATGCAAAGAAACTTTTTAACTTGTAATGACATTAAGATTAATTTTTTCTAGTACTTTGGTACGTTTGGCCAAAAATTAGGGTCCCTTTAATTTTGATTCTATTTAACTGGTCATGAAAGCTTGGCCCTTAAATTTGTCATGAAAGCCCTTGGATTCCTCACCATGAAAACTTGGGGTCCTATAAACTTTAACAATTCAACAATCTTAAACTGCTTGTTTCGTGAACAACTTTAACTATATTAAATTATATGAATGATTACCAGCAGAGCAAGCTAAGGATAGCAGGCTTTCGCCTTCATCAGTAGGTTCATGAACACTTCTTCCTTCATCTAGCAGTTTACGGACAGCAGCAATATCACCTTCTATGCAAGCTTCCACCAAGCTTCTTGTGCCTAAGAAAAATACAATTATAATGTTTGAATAAAACTAACTAAATGATTATAATACTGTTATTTCAGATCCATTTTATCCCAGTTTTCAAATGCATTAAATAAAACTAAAAACACATACTATCATATTAAATACTTTAGTATATAAGGTAAGTTTATGACTTTAAATTTGTTTTCTAAAATAAATAATCCACAAGAGTGCAGTTTTACCTTGTTCGTTGGATTCAGAAGAACTCCCAGTGACAGTGGCTTGGGATCTCATCCTTGTTAGAGCAGCAGCAGCTTCGTCAAGCGCACAACTTACCGAAGAAGTTAAACGACGCAAAACTTCTGGATCAGTAAAGGCTTTCCCATCAGCAGCTACACCTACATAATGCACCAAAATTGCTCATTATATTTGTTTAAATGTTATATACAGCTAAATTATAAGGTATCAGTCCTTAGAGCACAGAGTAACAAATTTTAAATCTTATAGTATACCTGCTGCCTCCAAAAGAGCTTCTAATTTTGCTTGAGTTTCAGGTCCAACTAATGTCAAATTAGATAATTCATTGCTCATACTGTCATCTCCTAGCAATAGTTTTGATGTTACATCATTTGGTTGGTTAAAACAAGCCAGCTAAAAATAAATCATTTATGCTTACTACATTTATTTTAGGTATAAAGCATAATAAGTATAAAAGCAAATTGGTTTCAGATTAATTTTTTGTAATCATACAGTGCTAAAAATTATTTTATTTTACTGTTTAAAAGGAGAGCTATGATTTACCAAAATCAATGGGATGACCCTTGTCATTTTAGTGCCAGTGGGGGTTTACCTCTGATAAGGAATGTTTCCCACTTTAAAAGGAATATTTTACATTTACCAAAGGGAGGAATCTATCTTCAGTTTTAGTAGCAGTGAAGAGAATAGGGTAAATGACCAGGGGTTCCTGTTTTGAGATAAGGAGATTAGGGTAGCATGCCATCATTAATATCATACTGAATCCAAGTTACGAGTTAAACTTGGAATCCCTCTAAAGACTACATATTTACAACATAAACATGTGGGGCGGTTTTATTGGAAACATTAATATTCAAACTTAGAAGTGTAGAAAA